>CANYCX010739434.1:0-33985 GCA_948193385.1 Breynia disticha f. nivosa
AACAACGTACTATAATAAATCAGTTAAAGACCATTAATGATGGTTGGTGGAAAGAAGGAAAAGGAATTAGGTTTGGGGTAGTTGGAAAACATTAATGGGAGGAAGAGGAAAGATAATAAAAAGGAGTGTTAAAATGAACAAGCATATAAGCATTGTTAATTTACCCTTTTTGCATAATGTCATATATGTATAATTAATGTAAATCCATAATTTGTATAATAGGAGGTCAAAATCCCGAAGAGGGGAGTTCTCGGTCAAAGCGTTAGGAGTTGCTTGCCAGGTAAGCAACATGAATGCAATATTCCTTGGTTGTATATTCTGTGTTTGCGGAATGTTTGAATTGATTGGATATGGTTGATCGTTAAGACATGGGATGATGGTGTATGTTCTTACGTGAGTGTTGTGGAAAATGTATAATGTGTTTTTAGTGCAGGTTTCGGAAATGATTGTTGATGGTATACCTAACGTGATGGTTAGGTTTAAAACTTGTGTGACTGGTATGGATTTGGTATGTGTGTTGCTATTCGATTTATCATATGTGAAGGAATGAGCATGTTTTTATATTATTGGCTATATTAATGGTTGGTTAATTCATGTTGGAGATGGCATGATTTGGAAATGATATTGATGCATGTTTTGGTCATAAGAGCATTGTCATGACATTCATGCATGTGAGTATTGAGTGGAAAGATTGAACTTAAATGATAGCTCTTAGTGAGCAATAAATTTGAGGGAGTGGTTATGGCTCTTGGGAGCATAAATTGCGGTAGTATATAAAACATACGTTACCACGGCACAGTGGAAGTCACTGTTTACTTTTTAGTGTTCGAGCGTGCCAGGCCAAGTAAGGGCGTTATACAGGCCAAGTAAGGGCGTAAAAATCTATGGTCCATAATAATTATAACCACATACTCCCGGCCGACGAGGCCCATTTGCAAACGTCAAAAGAAATGGCCAAGTAAGGGCGAAATTTGAAAACCAGAGTCTGAAATCATAAGTGTTGCATTGAAATGCATTAGAGTGCATTCATTCAAAATCATTAAGCAGTATTTGATGAGATTGTATGAGTGTATGTTTAAATGATGGAATTGGTTGTGTGTGTGAGTGAAGGAATGAGTGCCATGTTTTGAGGCATTGATAATGATGTGACTGTGTTTGAGAAATAACGGTATGAATGTATGTATGTTTGTAACCATTTCGGTATTCTTATGTAAATTATGATTTTAAATGGATTAGATTTGCTAAGTGTTGATTGCTGATACATGATTAAATGATTACAGTTCGATTGTATGCAATTATATGTGTGGCTAGATGAATTATGTTGGTTGAGGTTTAGGTTTGGGATGTTAGATGATGTTAGGAATGGTTTGGAATTGGTATGGTATGTTTTGTTAAGTTTTTGCGCAGGAAAACAGAGATCCACGCGAGATGGTAGTTAAGTACGCGCGGTAGCTGTGATCACGCGTACTTCAGCGACGAACACGCGTCTATTGGTACCCGGATTACGCGTGGTGGCAGTGACAACGCGTACTCGGCTACCACCGCGCGTAGTTTAGGCTGATCACACGTGGATCGCTATTTTTTGGATTTCCAAGAATGCTTACTTATGGTGATTTGTTGAAATGATTTTCTGTTTGAGTGTATAACCATCGTATGGTTATCTAACAATGTGAAATTGTTGTAATGTGGTGTTTTTCGTGAAGTGATCATATATTTTCATTTCTTGAAAATGGAATGTTGTCCATTTGGTAAATGTTGTTAGCTGAGTCTCGCGACTCACTGCGTTTTATGTCTGCCGTGTGGGCAGGGACTTGAGGGGGATCCATTTTGACACGAGAAGGGTAGAGACTGCTTGACTCTGATTCCGACTTCAGAGATCAAAGAACCAAGGTGGCTGTGCACGGAGACTTGTTATGTTTTGAGTTAGTGCATAATACCTTTTGTTAGGGTTATAAGTGAAATGGAAATTGAATCGATTCCTTTTCACTCATAACATCCAATATTTTGTACCTTGGTTAGAATTTTAAACCAACCTTCTCAAATGTTGTAAAGATATATTTTTATTAATGAATGTATTTGTATTTCCTTTCAAACTTGTGTTTATTACGTATTATTTTCAAACAATATGATGTCCGAATTTGATTGTCATCTTGTAAGAAAAATATCATCACATGAGATGATAGTTGAATTTGGGTGTCACAATAATCCTAAACCAATTATGAATTGTGTTTTATTTAATCACCCTTTTTAATCAAACACAAACAAGTTCTTCAAATTTTTAAGGGAGATCTATGTAAAATTTCATGCTAAATAAAACCTAGTTCTTTGATTTTAATTAATTTTCATATTTCAAAGATGAAATCTATAATTATATCACATGATTAATAACCATAAGAATGCAGAATTTTATTCTAAGGCAATACTAATATAAACAACCAAATTCAAGCAAACCAAAACAAAAACTCATAACAACATAGTTATGCAATCCTTAATTGGTTTCTAAAAATTTTAAATTTTAGTCATAACTTTAATCATGCAAAACTAATTTTAACAACTTAAACATAGCATGACTCCAATATCACTGTTGGGAATTGGTGATTTCTAAGGCTAACCTTTAAGGTACAGAATACGATTGTTTTTTCTAGATTAGCTATTACAACAGAATTCAATACTGTGTAAATTAAAGAATTGAGATAAGAAAATTTACCTCTTTTCTTTACAATTCATATGGAACCTTAAGTGTTGAGGATTAAAGACAAACCTTGAGTGACTCCTTTCTACTCTCTCATATACATACCTACATGACAATCAAAAGTTAGATCTCTTGATAAAAAATTTCTAAGTGTTTAATGACTTAGAAATTTTGGCCACCAAGCTACTAAGAGAGTATGTGTGCTATTTTTGTGGCCAGGAGAGTCTATTAATAAACTCAATTACTTGGTCATCAAGTTCTAGAGTTTAGAGATTGAATTAAGATCAAATACATATAGACTAGTTAAACTAGGTTAACTTACATGCATTACGATTTTAATTCAACCTAAAATCTTATCAAAAATCAAATTCCTTAATTTTGAGGAATTGGGATGAGGATGATTAATTTAGGACACTCTTTGTCTTAAAAGACATCTCTCCTTATATTTTGGATTGGGATAACATTATCTATTCAATGATTAATGAATAATTCTTTGTCGTAAAGTTTCTAAACATATTTTTTCATGCATTTAATATAAATTAAATCATAAAAAAATAATGCGCATAATTTTTTATTGTGTATTTTATAGTCTAAACTTAGTAAAATATATTGACACCTATTATGGAATTTTCTGAAACTTTTCTTTTCATAAATGGCACAATATGATTTCTGAAATTTTTCTTTTCAAAAATGTCTTAACCTTTGATCTTGTAAATTGTGTGTGATCCTATATGTAAACCTATAGGCCTGTTTGTCCTTGGTTTTAACTTATAAAGTTAAATGAATATGATTTACCTCTTTCAGGTTAAATAATAACCCAAGCAGATGAAATTCCGAACTTGTTAATTTTTTTTCCTAGCAGCCTTATACGATACTCTCCACTTTAATATCATAATAATAGGGCATGCATTAAATCATCTTTATTTAACATTATCAATTTTTTTATCTAATTTGTGAAACTGACATAAAATAAATCATTGATTTAAACTATCAATAAACCTGGGTTTGGGCAAAAACTACCTAGTTCACATACAAGTGGCAGGAGATATCATCCCTCTTTTGATAGTGACAATCCATTCTCTTCTTTATGGTCACTTAAGCATGGACTGTAGCATATACAACCATATCCATATTTGCAAAATTGTTACAAGACACATTAAACACATGTCAAAGTATATTAGAATACATCCAAGACTTATAAAGACTTCCAGTTTAAGGATGCATGTATAAGTACCATTTATGAAAATATTTATGACTTTTCTAACCATGCAATATTTTCATTTGTGCAGATCAGTCCAATGCATTTTCTCCTTAATGTATCTATGTCAACCAAACTCTATGATTGATGAAACACAATCATCTCACAAGTCTAACATATTAGTTTTAGTTTACTGCAATTTCCATTGTCAATATCAATTAGAGATGTTTATATGTTATCCTATGTTCACATGCTTTATTATCCAGTGCCTTACATCGATAATTGAACTGGACTAACATCTTAGATCATTCTATCTATTGCTTATGCACAAATATTAAGAAAAAAAATAATGTATTTGTCTTATCATCACATATAATGATAAACAAGCTTATATTAGACAACTGTATTGGACCTAGCATTTATACTAAGATTGACTAATTCAAAAAAAACGAAAGTTTTTCTCTACAGAGAAAAACTCACAGACGTTATTTCTTCCTGATAAATGTCGTTTTATTCATATATTTTCTATATATTTTCACGGCATTTCTCTGATTTTTAGGTGAACTTCGGCAAGATATCTACGTAATTCTATTCATTTTTATATCTCTAGGTCATTCACAGAGTTTGGAGCGGAAAAGGAAAAATATGGGTCAAAACGGAGCGAAAACCAAGGAAAATGAAGTGCCTTCAGTGAGAACCGCCAAGCAAAAACGGCCAACTGGCCGTTTTCAACACTGTTCACGTCAAAAACGGCCTCAGAACGGGAAGCCTGGTCGTTCCTCCCAACCGTTTCCAACGCAACGTTCAAAACGGCCACAAGAAACGGGCATGCTAACCATTCCCATGGTCGTTCCCATTAAAACGGCTTGTCAAAATGGGTTGTGGCCATTCCCAAAGGCCGTTTCCAACTTATGGGCTCGAAAAAACCCTAGTATATAAGAGATTTTATGCCAGAAAAAAGAGGTTAGACAGTTTTCAGAGCTTCTTGGCAATCAGGTGAACCAAGTGAAGAGAGAAGGGAAGCGGAGATTCAAGCCGGAGGCCTACCAAAGTGAATATTTCTGTGCTCGATAGTCGACTTGTTGTTTTTGTAAGAATTCTAATGGGTTCGCTATTTATTGAATGGATATCTTTAGTTTCGGTGGTTAACTTTAGTTTGAACATGAGCTAAGTTGCTATGGATATCTAGATTAGACGAGTCCTATGGTGGATTGCGGTTTATAACTTGATCTATTTGTAGTTTAATGAATTTTTATTGGTATTCAATTGTGGTTTGAATGGTTTATATGACTTTGCATGAATAGGTTGAGAAACCATCTTGTGAATTAGGTCTCTCATAATTGAAAGGAGTTGCCTGTAATTCTAGAGATAGAATTACAGAACTCCTCCGTATTGGTGTAATGTTAATAGAAGAACGTATGAAACTTAATGTTGGATTAGGGGTTTTAGTCTAAAAGAGATTTTAGCTAATCAACTTGATCTTAGTTGTTAATTTAATCGAGAGATATTTTAACAAATAATAGACGTTCCCGCGGTTCCGTATTCATTAATTTCACAAATTAATTGAGTCATATACGTATGAAATCGTAGGAGGGGTCGAGTCTAGGTATCTGTTTCTTCCAATTGAATTAATCCACTTCGTTTCCTTGTCATTATTTTTCCTGCTGTCAACTGTTTAATTTAGTTTCAATTTTAATAATTAGCTAATTTCACAACTCGAATTTGTTCCGGTTAGATAATAGTTTAGATTGATAGTAGTAGTACTTTACTATCTTCGTGGGATCGACATCTGATGCTCTGTAGCTATATTGCTAGTCGATAGGCATACTTCCCAAGTGGGTTATGGTAATAGTGTAGTGCAGAAAATTCGCATCACTTCCTCTTCTCCTCTCTTTTCCATGAGCCAACTATAGAGAAACATTTTGTTCCTCTCATGGGTCATTCATGGAGATAGCACTAAAGCGATAGAATGGATCGCATGTGTGTGATGTCTTCCTTGCTGCTTTGGTTGTAGTAGGTTATTTTCAAGGTATCTTCTCCTAATTTTGGATGCACTAGTGAGGGTTGTGTTTAAGTTTATGTGATATACATTATTTGTTATTGTTCATCGCAACATGTAAAGATATCCTTCATAATGAAAGATTTGAATTATTTTTAAAAAAATCAAATAAAACACAGAAATTAAATTTATAAATAAATTATATGAATTAAAAAATAACAAAAATTAAAATTTCAAATAAAATTCACAAAATTTGGTTGAAATCTATTTATAGAATTCATTTATAGCATACATATCGTAAATATTACATTTAAGGAAGTAGGGTGAGCATGAGTCATATGAAGTATCCTACGCCATAACATCCCGTCGCCTCGGCTTGTTATATCAGTAATTCAGCAGTGTGTGTTAAACCAAACAAATATACAATGGAAAGAAAAGATCCACTCCGACGGAAAAATGCAGCGTCACCATCAATATCAGCCCTCAGAAGCCGGGCCAGGTCGCAACCGACTCTAATTCATCAACCATCCGACTCCAAGCTCATGGATAGGCTTCTCAAAGCCGCTCGAGCCTCCGGTTCTCTCAATCTCTCTAATCGCAATCTGAAGTAACTCTATCTCATCCATTGCCACATCACTGTCTTTGCCTTGTAATATGGATTCGCATTTGCTTTTTGTTTATAAATGAATATTATGATTTTTATTTTTATTCTTTGTGTTTTAGGAATGTACCCGATGAGGTTTATCAGAGTCTTGACTCTGTTGGAGAGGATGAGAAGTGGTGGGAGGTAATTGTAATTATTTTCCAAAAATCAGAATGATCTTTAATTCTAGGTTTCTTTTGCTTTCTCTAATTAAGTGAAAGTTGAGAAATGGAATGCCGAAATATATCTTGTTTTTGTAATTATTATATGAATTTGACTGTTTTTTGTTTGAGCCATTTCTATGCTGGAAAGAAGTGTTATTCTCGCCACTATTTTGCTGTGTAATTTACTTTTGCTACCTGAAAACACGTATTTACTAGGTTCAATTTATGGAATTAATGATGTTTGAATTTGATGTTTGAAATAGGCGTTTCTAATGAATGTGTCACTGTTGATTGTGGTAGGCAGTGGAGCTGCAAAAGCTAATATTGGCACATAATAATATTGAATGTTTAAAGGAGGATTTGCGTAATTTGACTCAACTTACCGTGTTGAATGTCAGCAACAACAAGTTGAGAGAGCTTCCTGCTGCAATAGGGGAGTGAGTTTTTTCTCCAGGATCCTACTTGTTTTTTATTTTGTGGTAATGGGAGGTTGAATGTCTATTTCGGGCTCCTCTCTGAAACTTCTGTTTATTTGTACTTAGTTCCGGACCTAATTAGATTGATTATCAATTTTTTTTCCAGACTTCCGATGCTTAAATCGTTAGATGTTTCATCCAACTTGTTACAAAATTTACCAGAGGCAATTGGGTTGGCAACTGCGCTAGTCAAGTAAGCTTGTTGTCCTCAATCCTATTTTATCTGGTAACATTATTGCTTACTCTGTTTGTTGCTGCCAGAACATTGTCATAGATTGTAGTTGGCGGTTGCATATGCTTATGGGTATGCAGTGCTAGAATGTCATGTTCACTTTTCTTTGCTCTTTGCTTATTCAAATCTTAAAATAATTAGTGTGAATTCAGTCCATCTGAGATTATAGTGATGGTTTTGCATCGAAGAGTTCTTTTCCTTACTCCTATAAGCTAATTTTTCAGTTTACTGATTAAATTAAGCAAAGGTGATTATTGATCTCTAGCAATGAAGTAGCATCAAAGTTGTGGCATCCTTGTTGATATTACAGATCTTTAATGGAAATTTATTTTTGTAAAACTCTATCTTGTACTTTCTTATGTGTGCCAACTTTCATTTGTTAGAATTCCCCCACTTCCATTTTTTGTAATTCTCAACCTGTCAGGCTTTGATTGTATTATTTTGAGATGTGTGTTCAGGTTGGACTGTTCAAGCAATCAACTAAAGGAACTTCCAGGTTCACTAGGACAATGTGTTGATTTATCAGAACTCAAGGTAATCCATCATATGATCGTTTGATGCATGTATAATTTCCAGGTCTAGTGAATAGTTTTCTGAGCAAATATTTTTTCCTTTGCCATCAATCCACAATTCTTCATCATCAAACTTTTGCATTTTTTCTCTAGTCTTCCTAATGTCTGAAAATCAATACTGGTTCAAACAAACGAGCTGGATAGCAATTCTATTTTGTTTAAAGTAAATGAGCAATTTGAATTCAATCTTAAAAGCTCCTATGTAAATTGCAATAGTTTTCTTAATGTGAAAATTTTCATTTTTTCACTAATAATCTATATTCTATAGAATAGAGGAGAACATGCAAGTATAAATCTAATAAATCTTTTAAAAATTTTGATATGTTGGTTTAATCTATATTAATGCCGAACTATTTAGCTTTAGGGAAAGCAAATACGTGTACCAGCGACAGATGTCTACAAGATCAAATTTGTTTTTTTATCAATATAACTGCATGCATCGTAGAATATGTCCTATTGTTGAAATAACTGCCATTGAAATTAGGATTAACAAAATCAATTCATTTCTTATTTTACAGTCATTTGTCACGTATGAGTTGTGAGCATGTCTCTCATTCCTTTTTGTCAGGCAGCAAATAACTCCATCTCCAGCTTGCCTCAAGATCTAGAAAGATGTGCAAAAATGAGAAAAGTAGATGTGGAGGTTAATGAGTTCCTGATTTTCTATTAATATCTATTTGTTAGATTCGCACTTGATGTCGTCATGCTTTTGCTGAAAAATAAAAGAAAAACCATACATAGTGCTTATTAGTGCATCTTTCTTAAATGACAGGGAAACAAGTTGGAACTTTTGTCTGGGAATTTGATCGCATCATGGACAAAGCTTACAGAACTTAACGCATGTAACTATCTTCTGTAGCTTTATTTAAGGTTAATAAATTTGATGAATAAGTTCTTGTTTACATTTGTAAATGCATTTTTATTGAACTTTTGCAGCGAAAAATTTGCTGAGTGGCATTCCAGATAATTTTGGAGGCTTTTCGCAACTTATTCGTCTTGATCTTCATCAGAACAGTGGGTGAAGTAACCCAAGGACTTACATTGCTTAACACCCTTATGTTACGACACTTGTTTAATTTTTTCTTGACAAGTTGTCCTTGTACTGATTCTGCAGGAATTTCATCTATTCCACCGTCAATAACTGGTTGCTCTTCCCTTGCTGAATTTTATATGGGGTGATACTCTTATTCATCATTTAAGAACATGAGGAATTAAATGGGTTGCTGAAGAGAGTAGATTTCCTTAACTGGAAAAGGTTGCACTATTATTTTTCATCTCATAGTTGGCATGTTCTTTTCAGGAACAACGTGCTGACCATTTTGCCTGCAGAAATTGGATTGTTAACATCTTTAGGGACATTGGATCTTCACTCGAATCAGGTAGCTGGTTCATTTTCTCCAAAAAGTTTCTTGTACGATGCAAGACGATTGCCTCCTTTTGTTAATATTTTTGTATGTGTTGTCAACTGCTTACTAAGGCTATTTATGTAAATTATTTAAGGCTTCACTTGCATTTTTCATTAAACATTTTTCATTAGAAAAGCTGCAAGGAATAATCAGAGATAGTTTGTTGCTGACGTACTTTCTTTTCCTTTCCATGCAACTGTGTTTACGTGTTAATGGCTTCCATACTAATTTAATCCACGGGCATAGATCATTAAATATTAGCTCTGAATCTCTATTTCTTCACTTAGTTATTGAGTACTTCAATGTGCATGCAGCTGAAGGAGTTTCCTGTCGAGGCATGCAACTTACAACTTTCAATCCTGGACCTTTCAAATAATGCCCTGGCTGGATTACCCCCTGAGATTGGTAAGGTTAGATAATTATGCTAGATATAAAATCTTATGCTATATGTCAAACTTGTTTCTGGTTTTTTGGGTGTCAAAGATACATTGAAAGTTTTCATGAATCTTGGGTGGTCAAGTTTATCTCCAACAAGTGAGCATAAAGGCTTCTTTCATTTTGGAAATGTAGGCAGACTTTTTTGTCCTGCGGTATGTTCCATTATGTACCCCTAAGCAGGACCTTATATTTTGTATTAGTATATAAATCCAGCTTTAAAAACTAAAGCCATTTGTAAAGAAGCATTTGGTAATCTTAAATTAGGGGATTTAATTTGAACAAACTCCACGGTTTACTCCTTCTGGACCACTCCTTGCTTAAACTTTCTCATGTGTATGTTAAGATCAAAGCTGGCTTCGGGTAACTCGTAGAGAATAAATCTTGATGCATTGACTCCTTATTGTTAGTAAAGCTCCACTTAGAATTTTTTATGCTCTGATATATAGTTCAATCTTTCATCTAGCTTGGATTAGTTTGTGTGATAATTCTATAATATAATTTTTTCAAATACGTTTCTCTTTTTCTAACTTTACTCGTCATTTATTGTGTGTTAAAGTTAGAAAAGTCAGTAATCTTCTGTTTGTTCGTTATTTAGGCAAGATGGTGTCTCTGCGAAAGCTTTTGGTAACTGGAAATCCATTGCGAACTCTTCGAAGGTAAAGCCTGTGACTAGCCTTCTAGTGATTTATATGCTTATATTTAAAATGTATAATTGACACTTTGCATTTCTCTCAGCTCATTGGTTTCTGGACCTACGGCTGCTTTATTGAAGTATCTTCGCAGTAGACTTTCTGAAGGAGACGGTATGCTCGTTTGAGCTATATGATCCTCTCTCTTCTATTAATTAATCACATTTTTTTAATTTGATAAAGCAATTATTATTAGATTCTGAAGCCATTGCTCCAGTAAAGGAAGAAGTTATTTCCAAGGCAGCTCTATTGTCTGTTAGTTCCAAGGTAGATTGAGCACTTTTTAACGCGTTGAGATATGACATTCACTTGAACTTTTTGTTTGTGTTGCAATGTTCATAAAAAAGTTTCATCCTGTCAAGTTCAGTCAATTGTTTATACCCTGCGATTTTAAAATCATAAATAATCTTCTAGTTGTAGAAAACTTGCATCATGATATGTGGTTGGACATGTAATGTGAAATTATGCATGCATGCTACTTCTGCATTTAAGGAAATCGGTTTTCACAATCTGTTTTATCATGTTCAAGCTGGCCAATTGATAAATTTTCTTTACTTTCAGGAACTGTCTCTGCAAGGAATGGATTTGAATGCAGTCCCTTCAGAAGTATACGAATCAGGTGAAATTGTAAAAGTTGACCTTTCTAAAAATTCCATCCAAGAGCTGCCAATTGACCTTTCTTCATGCATTTCCCTTCAGGTAATTTTCTTCTTCTTTTTATCTCTTCTTTTTTTTTTTAATTTTTTGAAGAAGACTACTTTGTGTTTGTGTTTTTGCTTTAAAGTTAATTTATGTTGATTAGGCTAAAGTTGTAACAAACCTAATCCATTCAAAAAATTGTTATTGCAGTTTTTTTTGTTAAAAGATTTTTTTACAAGGTTTTGTGGAGTGGACCAGTAAAAGCAGATGAGAACTTAGTGTTGATTATCAAGCGCCTCTAAAAGTTGTAACAAACCTAACCCATGTGCCCTAACCTATAAGAATTGGGGTTGAAGCATCAGTCTAGTAGTATGAGTAATTAATTAATCACATGTTGAAAACTTTGTAATGAAAGTGTGATAATATTTTTACCACCGGCTAAACCGAAGCGTTGCTTTAATTCTCATTTGTTTGTCAAACGTGCAGACTTTGATTTTATCCAGAAACAAGATTAAAGAATGGCCAGGTGCAATTTTTAAGTCACTTCCCAATCTTTCTTGCTTGAAGCTAGACAATAATCCACTCATGCAGGTATAAGATTAGATACTTGTTGAGCATTGTGGCTGCTTCTATTTCGTCCTGTTATTCTAATTTCTTATCTTGTAAACATCACGTAATTGGGTGGATTGTGAAAAAAAAAAAACTAGAGATCAGCGATTACATATTCCAGTACAGGGCTTTGCTTCTGCATAGGATAAAGCCTTATTGTGAAATAAATTTGTGTTTAAGGGTCATGTTGCAGGTTCTATAGATATGTTTCTTTTTTTGTTCAGTTCTGCCTTGCTCACCTTCTAAGTTTTTCAGTATTCACTTTTATCAGGGCTCATAAAAGTTAACATATATATAAGCATGCAAATTTAAAATAGCATTTGTTTTTGCCATTACCAAAGTGGTTCAATTGACCATTGTATACCTAACTAAATTTGTAGCATATACTTTAAAATTGGTATCCTATTGTATGAATACTGATCTGACTGAAATTATGTTAACCTCTAGATTCCATCGAATGGATTTCAAGCAGTCTCTAGGCTCCAGGTTCTAGATCTAAGTGGTAATCCATCTGTATTACCCGAGTGTCCAGCATTTTCAAGCATTCCACATTTGGAGGAACTTTATCTAAGGTCAGTAAACTGGAATTTGTGATAATTATTGGCACTTACTAATTAACATACAAATTTTCAGTGTGGAAATTGTGCATTGTGACTCTCTGGTATATGTTCAATTTGTCTTACTTGTTTGTTAATTTAATAGACGGATTCAACTCCATGAAGTCCCTTCTGAGATATTGAGCTTACAAAGATTGCAACTCCTTGACTTGAGCCAAAATTCCCTTCAGTCAATCCCAGAGGTAACCTTGAGGAGAAAAAGGTTAAATGTGAAAAACATTAAGCACATAGCTTGTATCGGCGGCTACATTGGAATCTACTAGTTGGCATAGGTTTTCCAGATCTTGGTTGGTCTTGGAATACTCTTTCCCAAGCCTTTTTTTTTCCCGATAGTTTTTAATCTGGAACTCATTGCAAGAATGTTTATGAAAAAAAATTGCATTTTGTTTAAAACATTTCATCTGTCAGCTATCTTTAACTGTCGCATGAATTAAAGAGCACTGGTGTTTTTGTTCCAGTTAGAAAGGTCAAAATAAAAAGAGAACAAAAGAACAAAATTCCCATCCATTTCTAGTGCATTGACCATCCTGAAGTCTTCATTTTTTCATTTCATGCAGGGGTTCAAAAATCTCACTTCACTTGCTGAGATTGATGTGTCCGACAATAATATTTCTGCACTTCCTCCAGAGCTGGTCAGTGAGCTGATCCGAAGTCATGTGGTTTTCTTTCCTTTTTTATCAACTCTTCTTCATATGTAAGGATGCTCAAATCAATGAAGAAGAGTTAATAATTTGTTATTTTTTTAATCAGGGTTTACTCGAATCAAGCCTGCAAGCTTTGAGACTTGATGGAAATCCATTAAGAAGGTATGCCTGTTTTACGTTGTTTTTCTGTTAATATAATATTTCATACTTGCCAAAGGATTTGATTTGTTTTTGCTCTCCTGAATGAGAAAGTTCGGAAGGAACCGTGTAAACCAACCAGGTGTAAAGGTTCTTTTACAAAATGTTGATTTACTATGCTATTTGGTTACTCTCCTTTTCCAAAATTGTGGAGACTGAACAATCTCACTCCTAAACAAAATGAATAATGGAAATGATTTTCCTGACAGTAACTTGTTCGAGGAAATTACTTTGAAATGACTCTTTAATTCACTATTTCATGGGAAACTGGTTTATGCCGAAAATTCTTAGAAATAAATTATTCTTTAGGTTTGGAGACGACTCCAATACTATCTATACCATACAGTAGTACTACTGGACTAACACCGTTTGTTCCTTAACATTTCCAATATTCCCTTACGAAAATCTGAAAAGGTTCCAATTGTAATTGACATCCGTGAAAAATCTTTGAACAAGAAAGGTCCTGCTGGAATGATTTGATCTGCTGATTGAGTTTTTGGTAAAACTTATATTACAATGTTGTCATATACCTCTGTTTATTCTGATTGCAGCATTCGGAGGCCAATTTTAGATAAAGGAACTAAAGCTGTTCTGAAATATCTCAAGGATAAACTTCCAGAGCAATAACCGCTTCATTATTCTGATTTTGCCACACTGTTTGAAGAAGTGGCCTGTGATTTTCATCCCACTGTATTTTACGAGGTCTGATCTTGAAGATCTTATCGTATCTAAGAAGATCTTATCGTTTGCACTTATGAGCAAAATGACTTGGAGGATTGCTACACAAGAATTTGTCTGTACTGTAGCTATTGTGTGAGTTTTTAATATATTCTGATTTGCTCCCATCTGACAGCATTGCCTTTAACTTTTGCTGTAATTATTCTATTGATCGATCATATACAACCTTTTGCGGCATACGTTGCGGAATCTCTTGCCATCAATTTGTCACAGGTAGCATTTATATTTATATACTATATATAAAAGTAGAGACATTTGAACAATGCTCTTTAAAATCTTCTAAAGCTGCTATGTGCCAGTTGTATGATTTTTATATATTCATATTAAATGAATCAAATATTAATAAATAATATTATTAATAGTTCATTAAATTTAGTATTATGTGATGATTTTATTATTTATTAAAATAAAAAAATAGGTAAAAAATTATATTTATGTATTTAGGTGTGTTAATTTATTATGTAAAGTGAACTAAAGTACAAATGATAGAAGTAAAAAACAAGTTTGTAGAAGTTAAACTTACATGAATGACAAAATTAACATATCTATATAGTTTTTATGTTGTTAGAATTTCGTTAAAAAAGTCTTATTTACTATACTTTATGTTTACTCAATTAATGGATATTTTGGTTAGATTTTTATTAAATTTGGTTTAAATATACTAAATTCAGTTCATATTTGGTCAATAAATACTAAATTTAGTCTAAAATATATTTTTAAATTTAGTGAACAACTGAAGTGTTTATAAAAATTAAAACCAAATTTTTTGAGGTTAAAAATAAATAAATGGTAACTAAAATTAACATATCCATATCAATGACATAAATTTATAAAATAAATATAAAATTAAACTATTTTTTAAAATACGAGATAAATCATATCAAAATAAAAATAGTATTATATTTATTATTAATATTTTTATTAATTTTCCTTATAAATAAAATAATTTACATATATTTATAAAATTAATATTATTATAATACACAATATTCCGCCGCATTGCGGCAATATAATGGTTAATAATTCTCTAATCCATATGTTGTCAGAATCTTACTAAGAAATAGCTTTATTTAGTATTATTTATTTTGGTTCGATTAACGGAAAATTTAGTTAGACTCATAAATATGGTTTAAGCATCCTAAATTCAGTCCAAATTTAGTCAAAAAATACTAAATTTGGTCTAAATTTAGTTAAAAAATATTAAATTTGGTTTAGACATATTACAAAAGATACTTACATTTACATCTCAAAATTTCATGCAATCTCAACAGAGAAACTTAGAATGCTTATACTCTTGGCAAGTTGAAAGAAGTTGAAAATTGTTGCGGAAAACATAAGGTCATAAACCTTAACTCTTCCTTCACTATGCAAAAAATTATAAACCTCATCCGTAAAAAATCTCAAAGCAACAAAGTCAAAACAATCATAAACCTAACTCTTCCTTCACTGTGCAATGATGACTAACAAACCTATGAGACAATCCCAACTCCTATGAATTCCTTCTAAAATCATAACGCGATTCCAATAAAGTAACCCTCTATATACACAACTATATTTCACTTTCCTATGGACCCACCTTATAGGTTACTGAAATGTTGTTAGCTGAATTAAAAGAAAATGATCCATCCAATATTATCCTATTTCTATTTCTACAATGAGTGTAAGTCCAATTCAACCTCTTTTTCATTAAATTCAAAAATATATACATACATATATATTAATTTAAAAGTTAGAGTTTATAATTTTGACATTTGTCACATATATATTTAACACATGGCAAAAATTTTCAAAAATAAATAAATAAATATATTTTAGATTTAAAAAAATAAAATTTGAATTTGAATTAATCATACAGCTTAGCTTTTAATTTGTAATAATCATAATGAATATCTGTAAAGTAAATTTGAATTGAATCAAATAAATTAACATAAAATTAAACTCTATGACATAAATTATACAAAATAAATATAAAATTAAACTATTTTTTAAAATACAAGATAAATCATATCAAAATAAAAATAGTAGTATACTTATTATTAATATTTGTATTAATTTTATTTATAAATAACAAAATTTACATATATTTATAAAATTAATATTATTATAATACACTACATTCCGTCATATTGCGTGGATATAGTGGTTAATAGTTATCTAGAACATATGTTTTTAGAATCTCGCTAAGAAATAGTCTTATTTAGTTTTTTTTTTTATTCAAATGACCAAAAATTTAGTTAGACTCATAAATATAGTTTAAGCATCCTAAATTTAGTCCAAATTTAGTCAAAAAATACTATATTTAGTTTAAAAATACTAAATTTAGTCCAAATTTAGTTGAAAATACTAAATTTGGTCTAAACATATTATAAAAGGTACTTATATTTACATCTCAAAGTTCAAAATAATCTCAACAAAAAATCTTGGAATGCTTATGCCCTATCAAGTTGAAAGAAGTTGACATTTGTTGCGGTTAACATAAGAGTGAACAATCACAACTTACAAACCTCATCGGCAAAAATTCTCAAAACAACAAATTTCAAAACAATCATATACCTAGCTCTTCCTTCATTGTGCAATGTTGACTAACAAAACCACCAAACTCCTAAATTATTGATTGAAGCATCATAGGATGCTTTAACCACGTCATTGTCATACCTATGAGACAATCCCAACTCCTATGAATTCCTTCTAAAATCATAACTCGATTCTAATGTAGTAACTCCTCTATATACATAACTATACTTCACTTTCCTATTTATTGAACCCACCTCATAGGTTCCCGAAACCTTGTTAGCTGAATCAAGAGAAAGTGTTCCATCCGAGATAATCCTATTTCTATTTTCTACATTAAGTGCAAGTCCAATTTAACCTCTTTTTCATTAAATTCACACTATTCATGAACCAAAGTCAAGCCGAATATCCAAATTCACCCGATTCAGACAATGCTCTTTAAAATTCTATAAAACTGTCATGTGTCAGTTGTATGATTTCTATATGTTCACATTAAATGAATCACACATATTAATTGACAATATTATTAATAGTTCATTGAATTTGGTATTATGTAATGATTTTATTATTTATTAAAATAAAAATAATAGATAAAAATATATATTTATATAGTTAGTTGTGTGTTAATTTATAATTTATTTTATAATCATTTAAATTTTAATTTTCCATCATGAATTATTTATGCAATTATATTTTTATAGTAAAAATTATGTCAACATTCTACGAGATCGTATGTTCTGTATAGCTTATCATATGTTAGTGAATGTTTGGTGAAAAGCTATGTCAAGAATAATAATTAATAATTTAATAATTTTAATGCACTAATTATTTTTAGAATTACGATTATTAAAAATATGCACCTTAGTCCATTTTATTACTATATATTCATTACAACGTTTTATAAAATTTAACATAAATTCAATCATAACTTAAAATTTATACAAATAATTGTCATATATCTATAATAATTATTTTTGTAAGTATATACATCATTACAATTTTAATATTTTTTGTTACAATATTCATCATGAAATGCTAATGTTATCAAGAGTTACATTTTTAATCATCAAGTGTAAAACTATTAACATAATTCAGTGGTCATGTCTCAATCATTGAAAAATATATTGTTTAATATAACTTTAACTTTTTACTACAGTTAATTAAAAATATATTATTCTTCAATTATTATAGCAAATGCACCTAAAAAATTTTGGGCTTATTCATCTTGAATACATGTATCTTAAGATGAAAAAGTTTTAAAAGAATATGCATACTTAAACAATGTCTTTTCTTTATAAATAAATTCTTATCAATATGAAAAAAAATACAATACATGTATGTCTTAATTAAAAACATGTATTATAAACTTGTCCTGAAAGCTCATTATATCTACATCTTCTCTATACTTTCTTTGTTTTAATTTGTTATTAAACAAAAAAGAACTCATAATTTAAGTAAAACGACAAAAGTATGCTCATAAGTTAGCATAAAAATACATGATATTGAATAAATTGTATATATGTAGAAACAACTTTTTAATTTATATTCTGACATGATAATTCATCCAAAATATTTTTAATAAAATTTGACAATTTCTCCATATTAACTTTCTCACATCCATAATAAAATCTATCGACTTATTCACATGTGATAGTTCAATTACTCATAAATATATATTACCACTGTGCATCACGCGGGTAATCAAACTAGTTGTACTGCATTATGTTGTAATACATCGTTTTATTTAAGTGTATTGTCACACTTTTTATTGAACATTAATATGAACTCTTCTGTTTTAATGTTTGTTTTTCTCTTTTTGAGAAAAAATGAACAAACGTCGCATTTCTAATTGCGAATACACGAAAACAAAGTTAGAAAAATATGAGTGTATCAAAAATTTTACCGTTATTCCAAACTAAAAATAAATAAAATGCGGGAAAATATGAATCTTTAGTCAAACGATTGTTAAATGAGAAAATATGACAATCTTTCCCCAAAGGTCCTTCATTCAATAGACTCAAATCATAAGAAAAAGACAATAATAAATAACAAGAAATAGAAATATGACGTAAATTGCAAAAAATACGCAAAAATAGAAGGTTGTCAATGACTTACAAAATAACATAAGAGTAAAAGCTTGAGTTGCTGTCAGAATGTGTGTTTTGTACGATAGTCTTCTCTTGTATTTTTAGTGACTTAGCTTTTAGCAAATAATCAAATATTCTTCTTTATTGATATTATTGTCTTGCAGTAAATTAAATATTTTTCAAATATTTGATTTATTTCACTTCTTGTCGAATTAACTCTACGATATTTTCTGTCATACTTATTGTAACGAGTGTAAAAATTTATGCCAATTACTAAGCTTGTCTGATTAATTCGATACGCAGATCAAAATTATTTTTTTTGTGTAAACAATGTTTTATTGCCATTTGACCCATTTCTGGATTTCCACTGCTGCTAATACATTAACTTTGAGAGGTCAGATTTTCCTTTCCATTTCTACGACGACACCTGACGCCAGCGACGAAAGTCTGTATCAGTGTCGATGCCTCTGTTAGGCTATCTTGCATGTGACTTTCGGAATCGTAACAGCTTTTGACTTTTTAGAAATTGCAAGAGAATCTACAATAATACTCTCTTTAAACCTCTTTAAAATATTTTTTTATTCACTCTTTTAATTATTTATCCTCTAAAATAGGGTTTCTAACACATATACAACATCATAGTTTGAGTTTTACAAAAATGCACTCATCTCAAACTTATTTTAAAAATGCCCACTTTTTTTATCATGATTGGTTTAATGCCCAGATTGTTATTAAGGACAAAATGGGAAAGTCAGAAAAGAATCTAATCTCTTATTTCCCTCATTAAGTCTAAAAAAGTTCAAATAAGTTCACAATTTTGAAATAGTTAACCTGATTTTTTTATTTTAATTCATTTTAATTTGTTTTTATATTATTTATTAAAAATCGTACAATTTAGTCTGTATTAGTCAATTGTAAATAAAATGATCAACAATGTTCATCTGTCTTAAAAAAAACTTGTTTAAAGACATGATCTTTTAAGAAAAATTAAAATTAGAACAATTATGTCCAATCTTGATCAATTATGTTCAACCTCATTTTCTCCATAATATGTTCAAAAAAAGTTCTTTTATCGAGAACATATATTCAACATCCTGAATAATGTCCAAACAAGTACAAATTTCACAAGTTAAACAAACAAAAAGAAACAATGGTTGAAGCTAGTTGAACAAAATTCGAAGTAAACACAGATTAGTTCAAAAAAGTTCAAACAGGTACAAATTTGATCAAATAAGTACAAATTTGATCAGCTAAAAACAAATTTTTAAATTAAAGAACAGATAGTTCTAAAAAAAGATTCAAAAAGATACAATTCTGATCAGTTTTACCAAACTCTAAAATAAAGCCTAGATTAGTTCAAAAAAATAACAGAGCACAATTTAAGCAATCACACAACAATTTAGTTCAAAAAAAACAAACAAGCTGCGTATTGTTCAAATAAGTACAACATTGATCATTTAAACTGAGTCTGAACCAAACAAATCACAGAATATACATATTGCTTCAGAATTACAGCAGAATCTCTGAAAAAAGTATAAAAAATAGTTCAACAAAATTCAAATGAATAACACAACACAGAACAAAAATCCAAACTATAACAATAAAAACCTAATTGAAAATGAAAGCAAGACGAAAATCTGAAAAAACACATAAAACAAATCGAACAAAAGGACGCGAGGGAGAGAGGGAGGCGACGGCGCTGCTTGGGTCGTGCGAGAGAGAAAAGTGTACGATGGAGAAGAGGAAAAAAGAGAGAGAGTCGCTGTGGAAAGATGGGAGAAGGAAGAAGATGCGGCGGCGGGGAGTGACGTGGCGGCAGCGAGGAGTGACGGACGGTGGCTGAGAGAGGAGGTGAAGGGAGAGATCAACGTGAGAGAGGGAGGAGAAAATGGGAGTGACGGCTGTAGAGGAGAAAATAAGAAGAGGAAAAGAAAATTATGGTACTAAAATACCCTTTCCATGTTTTAAGAAAAAGAATTAGGCATAAACATGAGAATGAAATCATAAATAGGCATTTTTACAAAATAAACAAGCAAAAAATGCATTTATTTAAAACCAAATTGAATGAGGATATTTTTTAAAATAGACAAACAAGAAAAGACATGTCAGGTAATTAACTCTCTAAAATAAGGTTAGATTGACAATAACAAAAGTTTAATTGTAAATTAATAAATTTGAAAGAACAGACAGCATTCAATATTAAAAATAATTTGTTTGAAAATAATATACTTATTCAACGAATATATTATTATAAATAATAGTTGGACCGAATATAAAAAAAAAAGATTAGTTTTACAATTAATGGAGATACTAATTTTTGCTATAATCATTTATTCTTATTTTTCTCTATTTTATACCCTAATAAGGTAATTTAGATAAAAATAAGGGATGACAATTCGGGTTGACGGATCATAATCGTGTTGTGTCATTGTGTTGTGTATGATCATGTCCTCATTAACACGTTATCGGATCAGAAATTGTCAGTCCTAATAAAAACTCAGTATGCAACCATTGGTCGTACAACACAGTCATCGATGAGCCAACCACCACGTACAATGTCGTGTTGCTACTTACTTCATTGGACAGTGCCCTTGTGAGCCAACCACCACGTACAATGTTGTGTTGTTACGTACTTCATTGAACAGTGCCCCGTTGAAATAAAATCCTAAGTCCGTCCTTACCTGACGCAGCAAAAACGATAATAGCACAAGTGCAGGCGTTAAAAAAACAATCACAAAACTTGTGACTAAATGTATTCATATTAATAAAAGATGGGAAAACATGGTGTGTAAACTTATTTATATAGAGTTTCTCACAAGTCTTAATGCAAAGATAATTAATACTATAATTCTAAGCAAAGTCCGAACTAATATGACTTGTATCTAAATTGAATAACTAGTGAGGATGCCTCATCAGTCACCCTTTCTTGTAAAGACCTCGACCTCCAGTGACTCATGGGTGGCAATTCATAAGGCACAACATTTTCGAATTCGTCCAGTGTGCTTGGTGTTTCTATTGCAACCTCTCATTCTGCTTGTCAAACAAGTATATAATTTCTATGTCAATATCTGTTGATTCAGATACAAGGTGTAAAAAGTGGAACATGTCTTGTCCACTTTTTCATTCTCAAAATGCGTATCAAACATAGATTGAAAATGAACATTCCCAACAGAGCCACCAACATCATGACCAACATGGTCAGCTAAATAATTAACTTCACTAAGATAAACTTTACTGCAGAAAATGTTATCAATAAGAAAATTATCTCTGTCTCATGACCATCAATAACTTCAGAGAAACATACAACCTCATCAGTATAAACAATTTCTTAGAACAGTCATCCTCATCTGCAAAGGTATCGGAAACAATAACTGCATAGTTCAAATCATTAACATGATTATTCTTCACCATATTGGTAACTTGAGATTCCACTAGTGATTGGTTAAACACTTCAGTAAATTCATAGTGTTTTGAATCATTAGCAACACTGCTTTCTTGAGTCATAGCTTGTCTCACAATTAAATCTTTAGCAATTCCAGTGTAATAAACTTGCAACACCTGCTGTAATTGGTTGGTTATCGTGACCAATTGGGAATTCCATACAGTTGATAACTCCATTTATCTTCACCATTCAGGTTTTGTGTCATTATCAGAAGAAGAAACCTTGTGAAATTCAAGGCTCTGATACCACCTAATTAAGCAAGAAACAATAACGACACAAATGCAGCCGTTAAATAAAAACAATCACAAAACTTGTAACTAAATGGATGCATTCATATTAATAAAAGATGCTGAAACATGGTGTGCAAACTTGTTTATATAGAGTTTCTCACAAGTCTTAATGCAAAAGATAACTAATACTAGAGTTCTAAACAAAACAGAAGTCCAAACTAATAAAAATTGTATCTAAACTAAATAATTAGTGAGGTTGCAAAATAGTTGTCGTCTCCCTTCAATTCCCTCACACGCTATTACTCGATTACATATTTGGAGCCTATTAACCATGAAGATATCTGAGTAAATGTCCTACTTGCCTGGAATTTCCTCTTTGTTGAAACATGCAACAGACTTGGTAATAGAGGCATAACAATGATTAAAAAACTCATCTAGCTTCAATAGAATAACCTCAACACCACAAAATTAATCTTCGCTCACCGGGTTTTTAGTTGGTGTCTCTGTTTCAACTGCTGCATCTTCAACATCGTCATCAACCAGTAATTTGAACTTGAGAATTTTTTGAAGCTGTGTGACTGGTTTTACTTGGTTTGTTGAAGCTTGATTTGGGTCTATTATGCATGCCCCAGAGAAAAGGTTTGCTTCTGATGGTCCTGTCTCTTTATGAACAACAGGGGTAACTTCTGCAAGTAGAAAGTTCATATTAGAAGAAAGATTCAAGTACAGATAATTAGACACCACTCATTCGGCAACATTGAATAAATGAAACTCCCTGTTAAACATGTGAGCTAAAATGCACATTTTAGAACTTGCAAATGTGCATTTATCTAGTAAAAAGACATGCAGGCAAATGGATCATATCATAAACATAAGTAACAAGTCGAGAACAGTAAAACTTCAAGTGATATTTAGCTCCCTAATTTAAAGACGGAAGATCCGAAGAAATGAATCGACTTGACGAACAAAGAGCACCCAAATATACATTATGAATTGGAGTCGAATCTCGTTTCACATCTCATTAAACATTGGACAGCAACAAAACGAAAGTCTAAATAGCAAAACAGTAAGGAAACAGCTCAAGAAAATACTCATCAAAACATCCACCCCAAAAGAACTACAAGCAAAAGGAGACATTGAGAAATTCAATGATTTCAATTTTTACGAAACCATCAAGCAACCAGCCAACAATTTCTTCTGTCATCTCATAACCTGTTTTTATCACAATAGGATTCGAATTAACCATCCCTCCAAGTCAGATAGTTGGATAAAAATTTCAACAGAAATAAGGAGATGAAATTAGATTACCTTCAGCGAAAACAAGGCAAGTCCCTATTGTCTCTTCATACTCTCCAATCTGTGGAAAACATAACATTAAAACCAACACAAATAAAGTGAAAAAAAAGTAGAAACCTTGTAAAATCAACACAATAAATTCAACCAACTAACCAGCTTCCACTTGTCATCAATGACCAAAATTGGATTCAATGTGTCAAGACCCTATCATTCGAAACAAAAGGGGCAACATTAACATAACAATAAAGCTGTTATAGCCACACGAAATACATAAAGGATAAAAGTTTCTTACAGAAAGAACATAAGGTGCGTTTGGAGAAATATGAAGTTGGTCAGAGACAGCATCAAGATCAAGCAGGACATATTCTTCTTCAACTTCCTCCATTAACTCTGTTTTAATGATTTCAGCCAACAAAGAAAAACAGACGAGGGACTGAGATGGAGAGGGAAAGAAGACAAAAAAAAAGAATGAAACAACGGTGGGTGAGTAAAAAAGAAATCAAGGTTTTGGTGAAGAAAACATAGAAGAATAAGATTTAAAAGGCAGGCAATTTGAAGTTTTATGCAGTATGTAAAATTGGATAGTATAAACTATAAAGTAATATAAAACAAACAGTGAGAAAAAAACCAGAGAAGTAGTTTTAGGCTACTCGAATTAACAGTAATGCTACAATAATTCACTACTTTCAAAGTTTCCAGAAATTCCACAAATTATAATCTTTCAATTCAATTCTTAATCCTCAACATTTACGCAATGATCCAAATACGCAGCAAAACCCCCCACAACTCAATAACAAACAGCTACAAAATAAATCATTAACTGTGGTTCGCACAATTAGAGTATAGGTTAACGCAATTTTTGAACCACAATCAAAATCAGTAAGTCAATCACAAAACTTATTTAATTGTTTGATTTCGAGACTGAAGCCAACTCTTGAAAACCCATTATCCACAATTCCTTTTAAATCAACCTGATGAATGAAAAGAGAATTTATAAATACCTGGGAATTTGGAATGGCCAATGGAATGCACTTCACGCTGTGCTGTCGTCTGTATCGTACGTTGACGTTTACTCCACAAAGATTAAGCAAACTAGCAAAGCCAGAGTGTCGACGAGGTGGTCCGTGAATGAAAGAGGGAAGGAAAAAAATTTTAAAAAAAAAACGGTGGTGGTTGAATTCCTAAAGGGGAACGGCAGTGTTTTGGGATTTTGGCATGCGGCTTCAGCTCAGTTCGCGTTGAGAGAAAGAGCAATGTCCACTATGGCGTGAAATGTTGAAGTGACGAGAACAGCTGGGCACTCGAGTTGGTAAAAAATATGGTCATAAAATTGTGTTGCAAATTTGTAGTCAATAATTTTTTTATAAAAAAAATTAAACATTTCAAGTCTATATTTTTTTGGCTGATCAAACTAATTAAACTGCAATAAAAACGAAACTTGCACCCTTTAATGGCGAAATAAAAAAATTTAATGTTGTCTGAGAATGATCAAACTCATAAGGACCAAACTGAAATGAGATATGAAGTCTAAACTTTTTACTCTCTCTCTCTCTCATTTTAAGATAAAAGTACATTTTGATTATTCTAAAATAAGTGTCACAAACTAAATTTTTAAAAAAATATTATTAAAATGTCCTTCGATATTAATGATATAAATTCATATTTTTAAAAAATATTACTTTATATAGTCAATCACATTCTTTTGTGTAATTTCAATGCAAGGATAAATTTTAAAAGTGATTGTATTAAATAAAATTTCTTAAAATGTGTAATAAATAAAAAATTGCACTTGAAATGAGAACGATGTTGAATAATTTAGTGAAGAACTACAAAGAATAGAAGATACCCATTTCACCAAACTAGCATTTAAAGTTTGTGGTTGTGTTGGTGGGTGTAATGGTAAATGGTCCTTTAGAGTAGTAGGCCAGTAGTGCTGTTTTGATCTCGTTTAATGTCTTAGATAAATAAAATAATTTGAAATTTTTTATATTAATAAAATTTATATTTTTAAAATTTTTGTATTCTTTTTAATTTGAGCTTGAGACCAATTATGTAATTATAGTTTAAGTTAATTTTTAAATTAAAATCTTTTTTATGCTTCAAATCTTTTGTTTAAAAATTATTTTTCTTACTTTTTATTAACAAATAATTAATTATATCCTTATTTTTAAGTTTAAAAAATAAATTATTTTAATTGATAAAATATTCAAATTACATAGTTTTTTAAAACATTGTTTAACGTAAAGAAGCTTTAATTATTTTGAATTTTCAAAAACTTCTTTTAACATAACCTATTGTTATTATAGGAACATTAATGATATTTGATATGTTATCCAATGCATTTGAAAAAGAAATTATTTTTTTAATAAAATTTAATATTGTAAGTGACGTTTTAATTTTTATATATGTGTCATTTTCTAAATTTTTTCACTCATAAAATAAATTTATTCCATTAATATTTATCTTAAAGTTCAAAACTAACCAAAATACACTTAAAATTTTAAATATCAAATTGGTCTTAATGTGTTAAAAATTTGAAGAAATTATATTTATTGTACATTTTTAAAAACCTTATACACTTAAGAAATATATTATTTTAAATACTTCATTATTATTTAATATATAAAAAATACACTGTAATTTTATAACTATAATTTTTTAATAACTACGTCATAATAACTACTACCCAAAGTTTTCACAGTTACCAAAAGTACTTGCTTAATGTGTATTTTTGTATAAATAACGAGTAAAATAACAAATGTTAGCGAGTGTACATGTCACGAGGAAGTGAAAACAAATGTTAGCGAGAATGCATGAAGAATTGAATGTTCACAGCGATTCAAAGGTAGAAGGAGTTTGTGATTTATTAGCAATTTGACGTGGACTTGAAAGACTAAGTCCTCCAAATAAGAGATCGAGTAGGCGCGAATGGTTATCTAAAACGGTTGTCCAAGATACTTCGTGGTTCAGACAAAAAACAGAAAAGCAATATTTCGGCCAATGAGTAAAAATGTAAAGTAAATGTGTAGTCATATAGGGAGACTACACGGGACATCAAGTTGTCCATGTAATACTAAGCGATCAATGAGTAAAAAGATAAAATGATAGTGTAATCATTTGGGAAGATACAAAGTTAGGGAGAAGATCGTATAAACGACCATGTAGAGCTCCAAAATGCTAGAAATTTCCTCATACATGATTAGAACTTACAATTGAAAGAGTGAGGATCTTAGAACTTCATAAGTAAGAAAACTGTTAGGAATTTCCTAAAGTACCTAATCTCAATAAAAATCAAAGAAAGAAAATAACAAATTGTGCATTTTTTAATAATCAACCATTGCACTATATTTTATATAGTTAAATTAGTGTTATAGGCTTATTGAGTTTTATACTAGTAAATGGTATTTTGTTGAATTATGAATTAAAAAAGTGGTGAAACGAGACGAGGATTTATACGTTCGAGACTGACGATACAAGTTTGAGGAGGTTGACCATACAAATTTGAGGATTTGTAAATTCATGCTAATTATACATTTTGTTTGTAAATTCTATGTAGTCATTTATTTCATTTAGTATGAAGTTCTTCCAATTAAGTAAAATTTTAATAACACCATTTTGATTGTCTTATCACGGGGTAATTTTAGTACTTTAATACTCACATATGTCTGGCAAAAAAATTAAAATAAAATTTATATATCATAATTAAATTAATTAAAAGGAGAAAATGTTTTCAGCGACATTGATAATCTTAATAAAACTGATTAATGAAAGTAAAGTAGGACAAAATAGATTACTACAGTATTTTATTTCAAATATCCAATCAAAATTTATGGGTTGTTAACTGTAACATTACTTTGAAAACGACCCAATTTTATTGTGCTAAGCTTAAATCAAAATTTTCTTTTTTTACTTTTATGAAGATACATTAACTTTCTTCTTATTTTTATTTAAATTATTCTACATTACTTTAAATTTATTTTCTTGTGTCTTTTTGTCATGTATTTTGAGACAATGATATTTTATTTATTTAATATATTAATTATAAATTTTAACATAAAATATAATTAAAAATTAAAATATATAATTCAATACAATAATTATATTTATAAAATTTTTATTTTAAAATCACTATTTACAAAATACTGTTTTATTATCATACTTTTCACCATCATTTTATCGAACAGAAATAAAGAAAATTGCTTAAAGTGAAAAGCAAAGTTTGTGGGGATAAATTGAAAGTTGCGGTGCTTTGGCAGGAAAATGTGTTGCGGAGTAATGGAGCATCATCGAGTGTCAACCGGCAAATTGTCCTGATTGTGGTGGCTCTCCATCCGACTCAACATGCCATCACCACCACCTCCACCTCCACCTCCACTTTTGTAAGTGAATGTGAAACACACACAGACGCACCAACCCAACACTTTGAACTTTGATGTTGAGTCAGAAAAACACAACAATTGCGCATTACCCCACATAAAGTTTCTGTCTTTCTCTCTCTTCCTATGCAAGAAAGTTGGCGAGAGAGAGAGAGAATATATGACAACTCAAAATGTGGCCATAAAATAAATTCTCCTTCAATTCAAACCCTTTAACCGGCTTTCTCTTCTTCTTAAACTATTTTCTATTTTCCTTTCACTTTCGGTCTCATCAATCACTGTTACTCGAGAACCCATTTTGCACAGTTCAATTTCAGCTCTTAAAAGCCGAAGATCGGTACAAAAAGTCTCTCATTTGTCTTGTTTTATTTGTATTTTTTGTTAAGTTGATTAGTTGTCACCAATTTTAGAAACCCTTTATTTATTTTCATGTAAAGACTCAATATTTCACTTTTACAGCATCAAAGTTCAACCTTTTGTCTCAATTTGATGTTTTTATTGGTTTTCTTATCATTTGTTTGGTGATTTGAATTGTGGTTGTTTTGCAGGTGTAAGGGTTGATTTTGTTTTGTTTCCTATCTTGAGTGTGTTGGTGATCAATTTAGAGGGTTTTAGTAGTGTGTGAATTGCCTCTTCTGATGATTTATTTTCGATCACTGACAAAAAAACCTGTGAATTTCTTGTTCCTTCCTTCTGATGTTGTTTTCTTCATATGTTGCTTCCATTGTCTTAGATTTAGATTAAAAATTTGATACCTTTTGTGTTAAGTATCCTCCCTGTTGACAAATCGTTGGTATAACATATAATTAACGTCCCAGTAGAGCTCACTTTTGTGAAATATTGTTGCCTTTGAGGGTGCAAGATTGGTGGGATTTTGTAGTGGAGGTGAAATTTTGAGAACTGGTTTTAATGGCAGATAGGTGTAGGTTGGTTTCCATTGAGGAATTGCCGTCGCATTTGATTTTTGAGATATTGACGACAGGGAGGCTTAGTGCCATTGATCTTGTACATTTAGAATTGACTTCTAAGACTTTTGGTGGGAGGCATGGATTGTACTTTCATAAATTCAAGTGTTTGGTGGAGTTTGCGGCATATCAGCTTTGCGTATTGAGTATTGTTTATAAGGGAATGGAATTGAATGTTCAGAAGCGGTTGTTTGATAGATGCGGAGGGAATTGGAAGCGGGTTTTGGGTTACTTGCAGGCAGTGGAGGAATCCTCTGGCATGGTCAAGACTTCAGCAGGCAATGTACTATTTTTTTTTTTCCGTTTTGTTGAACATTTTAAGCAAATGCATAAAGTTTGATGTTTTCTTAAGAATATGAAAAAATTAGTGTTATTTGCTTTCATAGATTCTTTAAAGGAACAAAAAAAAAGTATATACTTATTCAGAACTAGTTCTTTCAATGCCTAGCAAGTTGCAAGGTGAACCCCTTGCATAGTTATACCTAAAGTTAACCTATAAAATTGCAGATCCATATGAAACACTTATATTTTTTTTGTTGATATGACTTGTAGTAATGTTCTCAAAATTTCACTGGCGAGCTTCTAAAACAAACGAGTAAGAGAATCCTGAACTGCTTCATCTTCTGTTAGTTGCACCCTTGCATTACTTTACCATGCCTTGATTGCATTATTTTCATTACATACACTGGCATGGCTTCAAACACCCCTAGTGCGTTTAAGTGTATAATTCAACACTCGGGGAAAGTTTCTCAGCTTAACGCAATTGTTTAAATGAAGAACTTTGTAAAACAATGATTACTGAAAGAAATGATTGGAAAAAGCTAATTTTGTCCTTTATTTCTTAATACCGATAAAAAGAAGGATGACCCTTTTGCTCATTTGGGAATAGTAGCTGTAGTTTGGCAACCTTCTTGCTCTCTATTCTCTTTCTTTCATTTTTATGGTTGTGGGATTGTCGTTGATATTTATTACTTTTGGTTTCTGTTTAACCTAGCAGATGCAGATCACAACAGGCAGGTATCACACGTTGTTGATAAACCATTCATCTGTGTATTCTTGTGGTTCCAGTTTATGCGGCGTTCTTGGACATGGTCCAGAAACTACACAATGTGTAGCATTCAGCAGGATTAGTTTTCCTCCTTGGGCGCATGTCGTGCAAGTGTCAGCCTCCCACAATCATGCTGCTTTTGTTATGCAGTCTGGAGAGGTGTGCATTTATTCATTTTTTATGATTATGGTTGTTATGAACTAATTGCTTGAAGAAGGTATAGCAGTGTAATTTATCATGAGATTACAAGACGCAGTTTTTTTTCAGAAGGTTACAATAGTGTTCTCTACTTTCTGGTTGTATTGTAACAGAGTTTGATTGGGATTTTGGACCGTCTTAGGATGGTTTTTTTAACATACTAAGATTTTTGCCATAGAAGTTTAGCTACTTGAACCAAAGTTATTTCCCATAGAAGCTCAACCTATTCATATGGTTATTCTCAAGATTGTGATGTTCTACATTTCTTAGGATAATATTGGCCAAGATGTTTGACACATTATATCTTCCCCATGGTGCCTATGAGGAATATTCTCAATACTTCCTTTATTCTATTGGACTTGATATTTCCTAGTTATGAATGTTTCTTGCCTTGCCTTGCTGATAATTTTCAATGTTTGCATTGTTTTTAAGGAGTAATCATTTTTTCTGCCACGTCTGTCGTGAGATCTTTTTGTTGAATGATTATTTTCAGGTTTTCACTTGTGGAGACAATTCATCATTTTGCTGTTGCCATAGGGATACAACCCGTCCAATATTTAGGCCCAGGCTGGTTGAGGCATTGAAGGGAGTTTACTGCAAGCAGGTAAAAAGCGTATTCTGTCTAATTATGGAACTAATATTATCACATTAATATTATATTTAGTTGGAATGGAGATTAAAATTTATGACTGAATGGTAATTATAATGCTTTGAGAGCACATGCATCATGAGCATATACTAATATCTAGAAGCTATTGTTTATCGGGGTTTATTTTTTTTTCCTTTTGGTAATCACATGCATTATATTGTAAATTGAGGGTTTGAGTTTGTCTTGATTGAAATAAGGACTGGAGAAATTTAAGACTATTTTTCTTTCTTGACTTGTGAAACTTCATATATTCTTGTATTTTTTTCATCTAATGGAACATTGTGCTTGTTGGATAACTACTCAAATTATAGTTTGAGTAAGAGTGAGACTAAGTATTTCACATCTGTTAGAACTCAAAGTGTAAAAGAGTTTTCCCCTTATAAATAGGCTTAAAGCCATAGTAGTTGAGTATCGCAAAACCCTAGTCTAGTTCATTAGAGAGGTGTAATTATGCTTTGGTCTAGTTCACAAAACCCTCTCACTTTCACAAAAGACCAAAGCCTAATTACACCGCTCTAATGAGCTAGCCTATTTATAAGGGGAAAACCTTTTTACACTTTGAGTTCTAACAGATGTGAGATACTTAGTCTCACTCTTACTCAAACTAGAATTTGAGTAGTTATCCCAACAATGCTTTAAAAAAATATCTGAAGCCTCATTGCAATTGGTTAAATGTTGGCTTTTCTGTACAAAAGAAAAATGCTAAGGCTGCTTTCTTCAGGTTGCTGCAGGGCTGAACTTTACAGTGTTTCTCACAAGACATGGTCATGTCTATACTTGTGGAACTAACACGCATGGTCAGCTTGGTCATGGAGACACAATAGACAGACCAACCCCTAAGATAATTGAACTGCTTGAGGTAGCTGGACCTGTGCTCCAAATAGCTGCTGGTCCTAGCTATGTTTTGGCTGTAACTGACAAGGGGGTTGCATATTCTTTCGGTTCTGGTTCTAATTTCTGCCTGGGCCATGGAGAGCAGCATACTGAGTTGCAACCACGCCCAATCCAGGCATTTAGAAGAAAGGGCATTCATGTTGTTCGTGTTTCTGCAGGGGATGAGCATGCTGTTGCACTTGATTCCAATGGCTTTGTGAGTCCTCCACTGAGATGAATAATGCATGATTTTACTGAATATATGTATTTTGTATTGGATTGCTGTAATTTCTAGTCATGTTGGTTGTAGGTGTATACGTGGGGAAAAGGATATTGTGGAGCATTAGGCCATGGAGATGAGATCGATAAGACTCTTCCAGAACACTTGACCAGTCTTAAAAGGCACATTGCTGTGCAGGTTTGATTGGAGTCTTTTAAAAAATTTTAATACTGCTAACAAGTGACTTATATTTCTAGCATGTTGCAATTTTATCGTGGAGTATAAAAGAGCTGTTCTTAGTTTATGAATATATGAACATAAGATTGAAAATCACAGTACAACATGTCGTCGTGTCCAAAGTCTGTATTTTACCATTTCCTTGTTAAAACAGTTATGGAACCTTTGATTGTGCAAAACCATGACATAGCACTGTTCATGACCATTCTGAGTAAAATTGCACAGAAATTTGTCAAATTTTTGCAAGATTGTATTCTTTTCTCTCTTTATTAGCCTTTTCAAGACCCCCATTACTCATATAGTTTTCCAATTTGTAGGTCTGTGCTAGGAAAAGAAAAACATTTGTTTTAGTGAATGGGGGTGCTCTTTATGGCTTTGGGTGGATGGGGTTTGGTAGCCTTGGGTTTCCAGATAGGGGAGCATCCGATAAAGTGTTGAGGCCTCGTATCCTCGACAGCTTAAGACCCCACCGTGTGTCTCAGATCAGCACAGGACTGTACCACACTGTCGCGGTAACAAGCCAGGGACGCATATTTGGCTTCGGAGACAACGAAAGAGCTCAGCTCGGGCATGAAACAGTGAGGACATGCCTTAAACCAACTGAAATATTCATTCAAGAAATGGCTGATGATTCTTGATCACTGTCAAGGAACAAAAATCTCCGGCAAGAAGCCTATGAAACTCAGTAAGGAGAACATATTGGTAGAAGCTTTCCTCTTTTTCCGATTTCCTGAATTTCCACTGATAGAACTTGTGAACTGTAACAATAGGCTCCGGACCGTATCTTCGTTGCGTTAAAAAACAGCATTATTGCTTAGCACTCCATAACCGTCTGTCTGCTTTTTCAGTAGTTCCCCATCGGTGTTCATTATTGCTTCTTCTGATATTTTATGTCCATTTTGAATTCTGCTCTCGACCTTCATCATAATTATGTGTAATCTGATGTTGTCTATGTTATAATAATAATTGAAATGCATTTTTCAGGCGAGTCAAGGTACATGTGAAAAAATGAACCGGAATTGGAGTCCTAACCTGTCATTTTCAGTTCCGGTTCCATAAACAATAGAACCATGAACCAAAACTGGAACGCCTATCCCGACTTCCCGGTTCCATGAACTATAGAACCCTGTACTTTCTGAATTGGTTCCGAATTTTTTTTCACCTCTAAGGCAAAGTCTTATTTGTATGTTCTCCTTCTAGTGAATTATTAGTGTAACTATTAGAACAATAATGAAGGTAATTTGTTAGATTTTGTTGCTGATGTAAGAAAATCCTGTAAGCCTTTCTTTTACTCATTAAAAGAAAGAAAAGCTGCTTTGTGCCACCGGAGCTGATTGTTTGATTCTCAAATAATTTCGACCCAAAAAATAAATTAAATTAGAAAAGAAGGCAAAAAGTGATCGGTTATTGGTTGTATAAATTCAGATATGTAAAATATATTAAAGAATTATTTTTTTAAGAAAAAAAATACTCTTTTATTTTAATGCAAGTTACCTATTACACTAAAGTTAAAGTGAATGTTAAAATATTGACATATGGCACTAACAGACAAAAATAAGGGTTATAAATTTTAAAGTCTATTACATTAAATTAATATTGATAATTGTAATTTTTTATGTTATTACAATTAAATTATTTATTTTGTAAGATGTCATATCACATTTATTTTTTTAAGCATGTAGATCTCAAGTTGTTATTTGAAATTTACATAGTGTTTGGTATGAAATGAAAATAAATTTGATTTGATTTGATTTGTAAATGAAATCAAATGAAATTCATAAGGAATTGGAATTGTAAATCCAATTCAATTGTTTGGTATAACATGTAAATTCTGTGATTTCGAAATACTATCTTTTGTTTGGTATGTTAAAATCTTAAAATTATTTGTGAGTTATGACT
>CANYCX010740066.1:0-11431 GCA_948193385.1 Breynia disticha f. nivosa
TTGAATATATAGCATTTTAATAAGTATAAGTACACTTACAAACTTCATTTTCTTCATACCAAAATTAATTCTAACATACTTCTTTCTACTAGATCTTCATACAACTAATTTTTAATATAATTACAGATATTACACTTAATAAAAATTAAGCATAAAAATTAAATACGATAATACGTAAGTGAAAGTACACTTACCTTAAATCCAGAAATTTTCCACACTTAACACCACTTTAATTCCTCCAAAAATTCCTTAAGATTACCCTAAAATTTATTTATGCAAAGCATAAATATTTAATCATAAAATCAGAATTATTTCCTCTAAATCATCCCCAAATCAACCATTTGTCATCTATATGTAACCTTTAGATTTACACCATTTAAACCCAACTTTTCATGCAAAATCATCTCAAATAAATTTCCAGAATTTAATCCAACTTCCCAACAACATTTACCAACATTTTAGAATATTTTCCAATCATTTATCTTCATAAAACTTCAAAAGCAAACTCAAAATCAACCACATATCAACCTTAATCATACCTCAACTTGGATGAACTTTTCTCCAGAATGTTTCCACCGAAATCACTCAAATCTTCCCCAGAAATCTCCCCAAAAACTCAGCCCTTAGCTCCTGATTTTTTGTGTGCATTAATTCTGCTGGGAATGCACTTAAAAAGCAAGACCTAGATCTACTTTACACTTAATTATACTTAAATGAGTATAATTGTGTTCCCCTTTATTTTTTTCTAACATTTAATAAAGTACGCGTGGTGGATGCAGACTACGCGTTGTTGCTACGACCACACGTTTTTCATCCCCACTGCGCGTACTTCCTTATTCCGGAAAATAAATCATTTATTTATTTATTTATTTTATTTTTCTAACTCATTTTCATATCAACCTTATTTCAACCTTATTTCAACCATATATTATTATTATTATTTCAATAATTTAACGTTATTTATCGACAAAAAATTTCTAAGGCGTTACAGTTTAAATCTCTAAGTGTATACATGAGTTGGTGATGGTTTATTTTATTTTTCTAAATCATAAGTGTTCCTTATGATTTTGGTGATGGTTTGGGCCATGAGTTGGCATGTATGGTATGTGTGACTATATAATTACGAATACTATGTTGAGAGGAGCTATGAATGCTTGGTTTTTGGTGTCATATGTTGTGGTCATTCTTTCCATAACTTGGCATTTTATGAATGATATAATGAATTGTGTTTGTTTTCATGTGCACGTGGTGAATGTGCCTTATTAGTTATGTGATGAACTCATATGAGTTGCAAATGTTGTATGTTGTTTATGCCATGAGTTGGCCATTATGACACGTTTGGCTTATGTGGTGATATGGATGATATTGTAGAACATTCATGTACATGTGTCATTGTGGAAATTGAGATGAAATTTGGAATGCATAGAGTTGCAGTCACACATATCATTGTTGTATTAGCATGAGCACGTTGTATGTTCATGCATTGAGACAAAAAAGGAGCTTATGGCTCATATGTGAAAAGAGAGTGAACTCTTTCTTTATGATGAAAAAAGGGGATTAACCTAGGATTTGAGAACACAAGAGCTTGCCTCTTGATGTTATGTTTATGCTGAGTGAGAGCTCGATGCTGGGTTAGGCCCAAAGAAAAGAAAAAAAATATAGGATTAGCCCAGTTATGATGATAAGACAGTGGAGTCTCTCTTGCATTTTGAGAAAAGGAGTTTGTGCGCATAGTAGTAGAGATCAAGTGGAGTCTCCCTCTTGCTAAGTTCAAGGCTCCATAGCACACCATATGTGCGTGGAAATGCATTAGCATTACATTTGCATTCATTATGCATACATGCTGTTGATTGCATGGAAATGAATGTGTGTTGGTTATGATGTGAGATTTCATTTGTGTTTGGGGCAATATATGTGATATTGTATGGTTGTATGGAATGTGTTTGATCTTGGTATGGTTTATGTGGAGTTGTGTTATGTTGGTGATTTGACATTAATAATGAGGAATTTGGTATGTGTTATGAATGGAATGAAACATGTGTGTATGTTGTTTTGCTTTTTGTATGTGTAGAGGAAGTTGTATGCAAGTGGCTTTAGAAAGAAAGTAGTGTGTGTAGTTCATAAATTTTGGATGAATATATATAAATGATTACATGATATATGTTTGGTTGAGAGTTTGAGAGATTGTGAAATTGTATGATATACAATGGATGTTATGTTTTGTGGTTTGGTTGTGAATTAATGGTAAGTGGTTGAAAATGATAATGAAAAGGAAATGATGAATGCATGATGATTATGTACATGAGTTTGTTGTGTTTGAGTTGTTTAATTGAAGAATGTTGTGTATGGATGTAAGAAGTATAAATGGGTCAATAAGAGGCTAAGATGGTGTGTTTAACTTGCTTGAATGAGGTAAGAAATGTGTAAGCCTCGAAATTGAATTAAATGTGGACAAAATGCTTCTTTGTGTCATTAACGTACGTTATATGAGTAAATAACGTACGTTACATATAATGTAACCTACGTTATTCTGGTGCTGGAAATGTAAGGATGAGCTGATCAATAACGTACGTTAGTGTCTTGATAAACATACATTAATGTGCCCCAGAAACCTAGTTTTGGCCCGAATAATGCACTAATGAATATCTGAAGTAAGATAATGACCTAGGATGGTTCCCTAGCCCATAAAAAACTTTAAAGAATTGTTTGTGACATGGCTATGGTGAGCTATTTGGGAATTTAGGAACGAATACGACTTCGTGTTCCACGAACACGTCCGTGTTGGCCTAAGGTTCCCCTGCACCTCATCTTAATAATACTAGGGCTACACTTAGTGAGTATTTTATATACTCACCTTTGTATGTGTTCAATGTTGTGCAGAGTGACAGGTATTATTGACGGGACTACGTGATCTGCGAAGCTAAGCAGTGCAATACTGAAGAAGGTCAAGCTCCAATGTGTTTTGGGTTATGTTGTGTGTATGCCTATGTCATTTGAGTATAGAGGAGATGTAGTATTATGGCATGCAAAAGTTTTCCATTGCTTCTGCATTTTCAATATGATTTTGTGTATGGAAAACATCGCTCGTGTTAATGTGTTTGAAGAACTATATTTCTAGTTCCTCATCTCTTGCATATTTTAAGTTTTACTTTCTTCTCCCGCATATTGTTTCTTTAAAAAGAAAAAAATGGTGCAAATTTCAAGGTTTTACTTAAAATGAATTTTTCAAATTTGGGGTTCACATTTAGTGGCAGGTATTAGATTCCCTGTGGACTGTGCCAGAAAATTGTTTGCATTGTATCACTGTGTGTGAAATTAAGGTTTTAAAAATGGTTATTTCAATAGGATGGAGCCAGTTGACCATGTATCGCACAAGGCCGCCGAGTCCCGAGAGTTTGTACAGGGGCAAGGATCTGCCCTATAGCATGTTGATCAGCAGGCACACGCTGCTAATCTACCTTTCAACCCTACCTATGCTCATTTTTTTGAAATGATGCAAACAATGTTAAGAGAATAAGAGGGTCAAATGGGAATCCAAGTAAATAGAAACTTCAGAGAGGTGCGCAGACAAGGCGCAATGTCCTTTGAGGGTACCACAGATCCCGCAGAGGCGGAAGATTGGCTTAGACACACCGAGTGGATTCTTAACCGTATACGGTGTACTCCAAAGCAAAATTTAAGGTACACCACCTCAATTTTGGAGAGACATGCATGGAATTGGTGGGAAAAAGTTCCCAGAAGCGAGATTGACCCAACTATGCTTACTTGGGATGATTTCAAAAATAAGTTTGGGGATAAGTATACCCCTCCCTTGTATAAGAACCAAAAGAACATTGATTTTATGGAACTCAAACAAAGAGGATTGACTGTTGATAAGTACGAAGCACAATTTACGAGTCTATTTTGATACGCGCTAAAAGAGGTAGTTATTGACTAGCAAAGGAGAGACCGCTTTGAGCGGGGGTTGCAATTTGACATTCACACCCGAATAACATGAAAACAACCTACCTATTAGACTCTGTTGGAGACCGTTGTTAGGGCAGAAGAGTTGGCAACCGAGCAAGGCCGATGTGGAAGAAAGAAACCAAAGAGATTAGGGAGATCTAGCTTCATCAGAGGGGGGCAAGAAGAGTGGTTTTAAATCCTCCGAAGTGTATACCAGAGGTAGTTGACATGTAGTAGGTGAATCCCAAGGTAAAGGAAAACAAGTTGCTCGGCACTCCACTGCTAGGCGATAGAGTACATGTGTGCATTTGGGCAGGGATACTCGCTCGGTATGATATTATTGCAACAAGCCATACCACGTTGCTCGACATTGTTACGCAAAAAGGACAGATAAAAGGATGGGGTATCTGGATAGACTATGGGTACTATGGCCAGAGACGGGGGAGTTCTGCAAGCAACAACTCTGCCCTAGACACAGGTGGATGTTATGATGTAGGATGAGCCTACGGACAATTCTGATGGAAAATCTGGTAAGATTACTATACTCATTCATGTTATGATGATATATGGTGTGTTGGATGATTTATGTTGTGATTTATGATCGAGTGAGGAAAACTTATCAATGTGTGTGAGTTAATGAGAATTTGAAATAAAGATAACATAACTATTTTATAATCATAATGTGACCGAACCAATTAAGAATGAAATTGTGTGCGGCAAATGAATTGCCTAAATGAGACTTGAGAACTTGGGAGAAACCCAAGTAACTAGTGAGAGTATGAGTGTTTTCCCAAGAATTGGGAAAGTGATCTAGAGTGAGTGTGGATTAAGTTTTGCATAAAAATTTAACTAAGTGAACTTGACGGTCCAAAAGACCGGTTAAGTATTGTGAGTGAAAAATAAAGTGAAAATCGAGAACTTAGATAATGAAATAACCCCAATGTGAGGAAAACAATATTGAATAGTGAAAGAAGATACAAAGAAAGAAAATTATTACAGGTATCACTTATTGAGGATATTGAGAGCCTACGATAAAGTATTTTGGAGGATTCAATTGTATAGTGTGACCATTGAAGTTGTTATTACTCATTCTTTCTCTTCAAGGTAGTGCCAGGGTTTTACTCTATATGAGGAATTGCATTCTTTGACTCCGTACATATTTTTCTTGACCAAGGGTAGGACATTTCTTTCATTTCTCGAAAAAGTTTTACATTGTTGCATTTCTTTCTTATGCGATCACAAATTATGTTCTTGTTTATCTACCTTGGGCTGACATTACCTGATAGATGAGAGATCGCGAGCATATATGTATATTTGTGAGAGTTTAACATGATGATATATGTGACGCCAAAATCCAAAAACTCGTTTTTCCAATAAACCTTGAAATTCACACTTTATTTTTTTTAAAACATAAGTAGAGAAGAGAGAAATGGAAACATAATTTTAGAAAACGTAGAATATAGACCAGAGTGAATCACACACAAATGTATTTCAAAATGCAGAAGCGAATAGAAAACGTTTTACATGACATGTTTGAAAACCTCACAAATATCATAATTGTATAGGCACATAAAACAAAACATATCAGAAAACCCTACGAGCTCGACCTTCAAAAAGTATCGCACCGCTAGCTTTGCCGAAAAAGTCGTCCCGTATACCTACCACTCTGCACACATATACATAGCAAAATAAAGGGTGAGTATATAGAAATACTCAGTAAGATAATCTCTATAGTTATTATGCTAAATGCGTAGGGGAACCTTCGGCCTTCGCGGCCTAACCTCCACAAAAAAATATAATTCATTAAGTATATTAATTGATAAACAAACCAAACAAGGGCAAACAATTCATAAACATAACGTTTCAGCATTTAGCACATGAGGAACTTTGGCCCATAAGACCTAACCTCCCTCATGGTTAGTTAATGTCATGTCACATATTGTGTGTTTTATGTGTTAAGGAAACCTTTTGAATCATTAGGATACTTTGGATATGCATTAGTATGTTATTCAGGCCAAAATCAAGTTTTTTTCTGGGAAAAATAATGTATGTTTAGGATTGACTAAAGTAGGTTATGCTTCATTAGTTTTCCAGATATGAATAATGTAGGTTATACTTAGATTAACATAAGTTTATATAGATAACGTACGCTACTTGCTATAGTAACGTACGTTAATCCATCTCAGTAGCATTCTGTCTGAAAATTCTAAGTCCTTTCCCTAGCAACACATTTCACTCAAGCTTAAGCATATCAACCCAAGTTTCCTAAACACTTATACATCCTTTTCATGCATACACATCACCAAAATTGACCACTAAACACAGAATCATACACACCTTAGCATGATCAATTCCAATCATCATAAGTATCAACATTTCACATCCTTTATTTTTCCCTAGTTTATACACAACATCATTCTTCCAACATAACACACTCTATACACAAGATTCCAAGCATTTAGTTTATGATCATTTACACTTTGTTAATGCCACCACACATCATATTCATGAATCAAACATCTGCCACCACTTAGCATACAAACATAATTTAGCTAGGTCAAGTTATCATTCACATCATTACCATATTCATGAACGCTTATCCTCATTTCATCACAAAGCATACAAGCTCACATTATGTCCCACAACTCATATAGTTCATCATATAAACATATAAACATATAACCCAACAAGAGTCCATATTCTAACAAACACAATTCATGCTCTTATAATAATCGTAAACCATTCACATTTATTTTTCACACAACTGATATCATGTCATGATGAAATGAATGAATGCATATGTAGTGTTAATGCATTCACACACAAATGGTGTGCTCCGGAGCCTCAAACACAGTTAGAGAGAGACTTTAATCGATCTCTACTGTCTCAAACATAGTTAGAGAGAGACTTCACTCGATCTTTGCTATCTCAAATCAAGAGGGAATCCACTCTAATTGTGCATTGACCATGAGGCCCTTGCGCATTGCCCACGAGGCCCTCATTTATTTTTCTCAAACTTGGGCAAAACCCCTTTTTATCTCAAGGCTTGAACATACAAATGTGCTTATGCAAATGTTCACATTGTCGTAAATGAATGCCAATCATGCATTCTAAATCCATACACAATTCCTCATAAATGAATGCAAGTCATGCTATGACACCCAAATTCAACTATCATCCTGAATTAGTTTGTCATTTCTTTTAAGACAATAATTGAACCCGAACGTTAATTTGGTTGAAACTAATAAGTAATAAACAAAAACTTTACAGAAAATGAAATACATTCATTAATAAGAACATATCTTTATAAATTTTGAAGAAGGACAGTTTTCCAAAATAAACTAAGGTACAAAATTTGCTTCAGGTTATGAAAGAAAAGGAACCATTCAATTCCATTTCAATTATAGCCAAACCGAGGAAAACATGCATTATCTTGAACCAAAAAACATCTTTGTACACAACCCACCTTGGCTTCTCGAACTCGAACTCTAAGGTCAAAATTAAGCAAAATCTACCCTTCTTGTACCAAAATAGATCTCCTCAAGCCCCTGCCCACACGGCAGACATAAAAAGCAATGAGTTTTGACACTCAATAAGCAAAATTTATCGAATGAACAACTTTCCTTAACCTTACCATATTTATGTTTAGATACGCAAACAGTGTGGTATTTATTGTCACACATTCTACGACTTAATTGGCAATTCAATAGGCAAAACACACGATCAGACAAATTCGTACATTTCATATATTCATATTAACACCCATTTAAAGTTTCAAGGTTGCATATAAGCATCAAAAGTGTTGCAAATAGCACACCACGCGGGGTCATACGAACTATGCGTAGTGGTGGACGAGTACGCGTTGTCGTCACCACAGCGCGTAGTTTTCATACGCATAAACGCGCTGTGGTCATTAAGTATGCGTTGTCACAATGACCACGTGTGCTAAATGACGATCACGCGCGGCACACTGGTTTGCCCGAAAATCAATCAACACAAACCTACAATCTTTTCAATCAACACTTCCACTACCTACATATATATTCTAACTCACATATCAATTAAACAATCCAATTCAATAATAATACAATCAATTCCATCTTTCTCAACATCCATGTTTAACCATACAAAATCAACAGAATTTGATTCCACCACAAATCCACCAATTCAAATTCAACACAAAAATGTAACAAGGTTTCCAATCTATTCAAAATATATATACAATAATTCATAAGCAATTCAACTTATCAATATATCAATCAAAACATCAATTCTTTATACCAAACAAGTCGTTTAGTTTCGATAAATGTAATATAGTGAATGCCGATGTATGAACACTAAATGCATTCCTTATTATGACCTTAACCTTATGCCCTTAATTGGGCATTATTGATGGCGTTTGCAAACGGTCCTCGTCGGCCAGGAGTATTGGTTATAGACTAATATGGACCATAGATTTTACGCCCTTAATTGGCCTGTAACGCCCTTACTTAGCCTGACACGCTCTAACACTAAACAGTGAATCGAGATTTCCACTGTGTCGTGGTAAAGAATGTTCTATATACTTTCGCCATTTACGCTCCTTAGAGCCGATAACCACTCCCTCTTTTCTTTTGCTCACCAAGAGCCATCCTTATTATCTCTCCTTTCTTCCACATCTCTATGTGCATGATACCATATGCCATGTTATATATATAACCAAAGTTACAATCAAATCACCAACAAGCTCAGCATCAGTTTCTCAAGTCAATAACTTAACAAACGTTTCCATCCAACCACAGATCAAACATTCAAACATTAATCACTTCATTTCCTTCCACATCCACAAACACAAACGCATAACCATTCATGACCAACATCCAACCATATATCATACATCACATAAACCACATACCTAATCATCACATTAGGTATACAAGATCATATAGATAAATAACATGCATTACCCACATTGCATAATTATTCCAAACAATCATGCATGCAACCATATATGTTCACCAAATGACATACAACAATTCAAATGTTTCACAATCAAATGCACACACAACAAAGGAAGTTACAATCATGTTGCTCTCCTCGACTCTTAGAGTATGTGAGGATATCATCTATGAACACCACCACGAAAGTATCCAAATAAGGTTGAAAAATCTTATTCATCAGAGACACGAATGCACCTGGGCGTTAGTCAGCCCGAATGGCATCACTATAAACTCAAAATGTCCATATCCCTGAACGCTTTTTTTGGCAATGAATTTTCCTCTACTCTCAGCTGCTAGTACCCCTGAGCTGATCCAGAAGATCTTCTATTCTGGGTAACAGATATTTATTCTTTATCGTCACCAGATTTAGCTGACAGTAGTCAGTGCACAGTCTCATACTACAATCCTTCTTCTTCTCAAATAACACTAGCGCTCCCCACGGTGAAATACTGGGTCGAATAAACCCTTTGTCGCGCAATTCCTCTAATTGCTTCTTCAGTTCTTTCAGTTCCGCTGGCACCATTTGATAAGGTGATATCGATATTGAGGCAGTCCCTGGTACAGTTTTAATTTCAAAATCAACCTCTCTGCTAGGAGGTAATCTGGGAAAATCCTCTAGAAATACATCTGGATATTCACGTACCACTAGAACATCGGACACTCCCACACTGGTGTTCGTGGTATCCACTACATTGGCCAAATATGCCTCACACCCATCTTTTATTAAGCTCACTGCAGGCATGGAGGATATTAGACAAGAAGGTACTACCCTTCGATCTCCTACGAACAATACCTCATTCTGTCCATTGACCTCAATAGTCACTTCATTCGCAAAACAATTGACCATGGCTCGATGTTCTGAAAGCCACTCCATGCCCAAAATTAGCCCAAAATTCTCCAGACGAATCACCACCAAATCTGCCCGGAACTCACGATCTCCTATGACTATCAGAAAGGCTTTTACTACCTTCCTTACTCTAACCACTTCCTCAGATGGCATTGATACTTCTATTATGCAATCTAAAGCCTCTACTCCCACATTAAACTTCAATGCATGATCATAGTCTATGAATGAGCAAGATACACCAGAGTCAATAAGCATGTAAATGGGAAAACCCTAAATATAAACAGTACCAAAGATCATATTCGAGTCATCCACTGCGTCTGCTCTGGCTATGGCGTAAATGCTAGCTTGAGGTGTTGCTGGTGCTGGTGTTGGATTAGGTTAAGAACCTTTGGATTGTGTACCAGCTCATCCAGATTGCGCTCCCTTGCCTCTATTTCCCGCAGTACGTCCCAAATTCCCCAACACTGCTCTGAGATCGTTGTGCTTTGGCTTCGTCATTCTGCCTCTGATAATAATCTTTGGCCATGTGCCCTCTCTTCTGACAATAGAAATAGACGATGTCTGACCTCTTCCTTCCCTCAAACACACATTGTCCCCCTTGTCTAGAGAAAGGTCTGCCTAAAGATCCTGCCCCTCTGCCGCCAAACCTTTTTGATTTTGTCACTCCGGACCCTTGCGAACTGAAGCTCTTCGCCCCTCTAGAGCTTCCCTCCTATTTAGCTTTCTTTGGCTCTAGAGGCTTCTCCTCTCCCAGAGTTTTCTCTACTCTCAAATCAGCAGCAATTAAAGCTGAGTAGCTGGCAGGTTGTATTGCCAACAAAAGTCGAATTTCTTACTTCAACCCCATCTCAAAGCGATCCCTCTTTGATTCATCAGTGGCCACTTCCTCCGGCGCGTATCTGGAAAGTCGGTTGAATTTCACCTCATAATCAGCTACTGAGAGGTCACCCTGCTCCAGCTTCAAAAACTCTGCCTTTTTCTCCCTCCAATACACTGGTGGAGTGTACTTTTCAGCGAAGACCCTCTGGAATTCCTCCCAGGTCATGGTGAGTGGCTCATTTGTGCTCCCTAGCACATATGCCACCAATTAATGGCTTCCCCCTCGAACAAGGATGTAACATACTAAACCTTTTGCACTGAAAGGTGCAGTTCTTTCTCCTTAGAACTCTCTCTGTATCTCTCAGCCAATCCTCTGCCACAGAAGGATCTGTGGTTCCTGAAAAGTTTCCTCCTAACTTCTGTATCTGCTCATAGTTTCTATCAATTTCTAGCCTCTAGGCTCGTGGTAACTGTTCTCTCACAGAGCCTCTATCAAGTCTAGAAGTTGTTGAATAGCCTGAGGCTGAGCTTGTGCGTGCGGGTTGGTAGGTGTTTGTTCACTTTTCACTTGCAGTCGGGGCATTCACGTTCCCTTGCAATCGGGGCATTCACGTTCCCCTACACCGACTCAAGAGAACCAACTGTTGGGTTTCCTACGTGTTTCAAAACTTTTGGCAGTGGAATAACATATCAAGAACATGCAAGAACAATCCAAGATCAGCATAAAATCAGTCATTAATACATGCCATACAATCGGTTTAGAGCTAGGTTATATAAAAATCGAAACTTGATGAGAAAGATCATACCTTTACAAGTTTCCTTCAATGTCGTGCCTATATCG
>CANYCX010740336.1:0-13920 GCA_948193385.1 Breynia disticha f. nivosa
GACACCACGTACTGTGCTGATTTTAGCTTAAAATGTGGAAAATGTTGTTCTTAGGTATGAAAATAAGAGTTATTTTATGAAGTTTAAGTTTATAACCTTCTTTTATACCATGAACACATTTACAATTTGAGTTAAAATGATTTTCATATTATTAGAATTTGCGAAGAAATGATATGATTGAATTGTATATGTGATGATTTGAGTGGTGTTATGATGTTGATTTGTTTGGTTTTCAATGAAGTCGACCACATTGTGGTTAAGTTACTTACTGAGTTTTATAACTCACGCAATTTATTGCCTGCAACGCTCGGCATGAATTTGAGACTACATTTTGGACGAAAGGTGCATGGTTGCTCGGATTTTGGAGTTGCTTGGAGACGGTTGAGGTGTCCTGTGCACTTTCTAGATTAGGGTTTGTTTTTGAGGATACATACGTGACAAATGCATACATTCAGTTATTGTAATTTTGCCGAGTTATTAACGATAACAGAATCATTAGGATTCTTGTTTCCTTCATAACCTGGAAAACTACTTTGTAAAATTTTTTGTATATATATGTATATATGTTTATCAAAGACGGATTTTGGTTTATGTCCTTCAATCTTTATTTCTTATTATGATTTGTATAATATTTCTAAATCAAAACTTGATTTCCGGATTTAAGTATCACTTGGAGGAGGGAAGTTATACGTGAGTGGTATTTAAATTCGGGGGTCACACCGTCACCCTAATTAGGTCTCCTAATCAAAATTAAAGATTATATCAATTACTTATATGCAAACAAGTTTACTAAACGATAATTGAATGATGATGTTACGTTTACGTATATGCATTTATTATCTTTCACCATCATTTCTCTTTCTTCATTAACTTTCCTCACCTACCCTTCATTAAATTTCATTACTCCTTAATTACTAACCATCTCCAACTCACTTAATAAACTTAATAAGGCATACTTCTACGATTCCTACTATCCGATATACAACCTATACCCGATTTCTTCTGATTCCCTCTCCAACATCCTATACAATTTTCCTTACTCATGCATCATTAAAGACTCAATTACATTGGCCATCAATAACACCTCACTAGAGCCCAAAGGAACTTTCCCTAACAACAAAACTTCAAAACAAACATAGGGTTTAAAAATCCAATCTCATCACTTTTATCCTACCAACTTAAAACACCGATTTCCAATACCAAAACCATGAATTAACATAAAAATGAGTACTAATGGTTACTACACATCTTAAGCTTTCCAACAAGCTATATTTCACTCAAATCAGAGCTTGAATGAATGAAATATCGCGTCGAAAAGTCAAGACATGCATAAAAACTGACTTATGGAATTCAAGTCGAAGAAACTCACCGATTCAAGATCTCTTTCGGATCCTACAACTCCCAAACACCAAGATTTGTCGAGGTTCAAGGTTAGCTAGGGTTTTCAGAACTCAGATCGGAATTTTGGAAGCCAACACGTGGATGAGCAAGTGAGAAGAGAGAGATAGGCACATGTCTTATATAAGATTTTGGTTTTTGACGGTTTTACCCTTGGCACTACAAAATTATCTTCCTTTTGATTTTCTCTCTCCCGTTTGAATTAACCTCGATAAATTTTTAACCCACAAAACGTCCTACATTCCTCACCAATTTTTAATTAAAATATCTTTGCGAAAAATTTATTCATACTTTTATTAAATATTCCATTAAATTTTAAAATTAACGTAAAATGGAGGGCGTTACAATTTATATTACTTGCAAAATGAAAAAAAAACATATGCTAACTTAGACTCATATGTAAGTTGTAATCTAATGTAATAATACCTACAATAATTCAAATAAGCTCTACAAACTCGAGGACTGCATAATTTGATGAAAATACGAGGACTGTCAAATAGATATGTATATAACTCATAAAAGTTAACATATTTTCTAGCATATGGTTACTACATATTACATTAAAGTTTAACTTTTCCACAAATAACAGTTTTTAAAACATACCACCATATACCAACTCTTCAAACTTATTCCATAAAAACTAGATATCCACAACATATCCACAAAGCATCCACACATTGATCAATTTGTAGATGTGTTGAGGATATGTTGTGGATATTGATTTTTTTATAAATATCCACATATCCACAAAGCATCGACACATTATTTTTTTTTGAATTTTTTTATTATGACAACATTTTTTCTGCGTAATATCACATCCACAAGTAATTCACAAACTTTCTAAAATCAAGGGTTGATTCAATGTATATGTTAGGATTTTTATGAATATCCACAGGACATCCAAAACGCATCTACACATTTAATAAATATCCAGAAAACATCCACAAAGCATTGACACATCATTTTAAAGTGATACATTCACAAGTAGTTTACAAACAGTCCACACATATAATTTAACGTTCCACTGAAAATCCTAGATGTCATACTATACACACCTCATCTGCATGATATAAAAATAAAAAATAAAAATTTAAGTTCTTATTTATGCCATTTTTCCATATTTTGTTAGAAAAGGCAAGAACAGACCAACACAAGCAAAAACAACTTAGTAATTTTACTCAAAACTCTAATTTGAATTGAAAAACTCGAAGACCATTATTATTTGATGATAAAAACAAAAAATGCTGAACAAATATGAGCATAACTCAAAGACCATAAGTTCTTTTACTTTTTCTGATGTTGAATGACGTTGTGTATGTGTGAGGGTAAATGAGCTGGCACCGAGGATTTTATGCGATTGTCATTAATGATTTTGCTATCGCTCATAATATAGATTTGCTTTCCGTGCAGGACTACAACCTCAATTTTATATTTTAAATCATTTACTCCCTCCATTCCTAAATATTTATCAATTTGAATTTTCACATAGATTAAGAAAGTTAATAAATATGATATAAAATGACTTATTTATGTTCTAAATAAAATAGGTGCTAAAAAAGAGAATGAGAAAACAGAATTAATTAGAATAATTGAAGAGTATTTTAGCAAATTATTGATGAAATGATTATATTAACAATCTTTAAGGAATAAAAATTTAATACAAAATTAACATATGTTACGGAGCAGAGGGAGTGTTTGTTTATTGCAGAGGCTATTATCATTCCACAAAAGTGTATCTCAACTTTAGAAATCTTTAGCCAATCCATGTAGATAAATTTTAATATGTGGACTTTAAAGAGAAACTGAATGATTTCTCTTATTTATTTTGTCAAAATTGTATAGATTATGTAAAATTAAAATTTTTTTATTAAATAAATAAATAAACAGCACAAATTTATTTTCAGTGTATCAATGATAATAAATGAATGCGCCATCGAATTCTCTCAAAAAGAAGACTCATAATAAAACTTTTCATCGATGAAAATTTCAAATCAAATCTCATTTTTACAGAGGACCACCCATGCTTCAAAACATAAACTGGATAGTGCAGCTCTTTTATTTTTCATTACAATAAAGAATATGCTGGATTATAGCTTTTCTTTGTTTTTTTAGTACTGCTGGTTTGCAGCTAATTATATCATAAATTTTTAACAGGAGAAATATCTTTTATTTTTTTTATTATTGTTGAATTGTACTCTTCCACTTTCTTTATTTGTTTTGTCCTTGCTAGGACCTTTCTCTGACCAGAAATAATTCAACACTTACAATAACACAATATGTTAACTTATAAATTTACTAAGGGTCCGAAATATACCTTTGTTCAGTTAGGACCAAATTCCATTTTGTTGTCTACTAACTATCCAATAAATTTTTAATCTTAACTAAGGATCCATTCAATGTTATTCCATTCAATTTCATTCTAGTGAATACAAAATTTTAACAAATCATACAAACATTATGATTATGTTTTCTTGTGCCATCAAAGGCTCCCGCACGTCACATCAATAATCACATTACAATCATTTGTAATCAATTAATTAAATAGATTAAGCATGAAATATTAAATTTAAAACATAAAAGTATATTTAACTTATGCTTACCATATATGGGAAAATCGTCTATAGTTTAGAAGACCTCCCTAACTCCTCGGTTCGCTATCTATCTCTTATTAAATCTAGAACATATCCATAAAAACCAATATGTATAAGGTTCCATAATAAAACCAAACATAGATTTCATCTTTTTCTTATAAAATTTTTCCTTATTTTTAGCAAGTTTTCATACACGATTACCTAAGTAAACCATAGGGTTTTCATGATTTTTTAATATGATACACCTTATCAAATTTACATGGAAATAAATATTTCATCACAATGTACTCTTAAATCAATGAGCCTTCCTTTCGTCACAGATGTTGGACCAATGGTAATAAACAATTAGAAATCCCTTCAAAAATTTTGATATGAAAAATCAAGAAGTTGATAAATAATATTTCAGGTTCTAAGTTGTGGAAATATAGTCTAGAAGTAAAATTGCAAAGAAAAATGAAATTTACAAAGTTCCTACTTGACTAAAGTGCTCTCAGTCGACCAAAGCATCAAACAAGGTAAGTTAGTCGACTAATTTAGGTTTTTCTCGAGTAACATGTTGTGGACAGGTTAAAGAAAAAGTGCAACGGCTGGTTGGAGGACCACAAAGTATTTCACTAGACTAATTTTTGTATTACTTGAGTAAAACTAAAACATGATGTGCAAGCTGGTCAAAAAATATATACAGTGACGTAATGAATAACAAACCACTGTTGTTAATTGATTAAAGGTCGACCAACAATCTTGTTAATTGACTAGAATTATTGTTACTTAACTAACATTCATGTGCAAGGCATATTATTCAACCAATACTCTTGTTAATTGATTAAGGGTCGAGCTTTGAAGTGTCGAAGAGGTCACACTAGTCGATCAGAGAAAAAAATAATCGAACTAAAGGGTAATGCTACTCAACAAAAACTTTTATTACTTGACTAACAAAGTGTGCAGTGGCCAAAATTTGATTTCTAAAATTACACCTAAATTGGTTCACAACAACAACCAATGAAAAGAACTCTCAAGAAACTATATATAGCCAAGACACTTAAAAAACAAAGAGTAAGACAAAAAAGCATTGCTTGTTTTATTGCTTACCAAATATAATATAATTGGATGTCTTTCTTTCTAGATTGTGTTAGCAAATTGATCCTAGTAGGATTTCTATTGAAAACCAATTCCCATTGTATGATTGATAGAATGAGAATTCAAGTTTGTAAAAATTTCTCACTTGCCTTAAAAGTGATAATAGTAAATGCTGACAAAATCTTAAGTGTGAGCTTAAATAGTGGACATAGATGTTTATAGCTGAGGCATTATAAATCTCTTGTTGTTTGTTGTTTTTAATTATTCCACAAAAATTAGCCATTTTTCAACCTTTATTCAAACCCCCTTTTTAGAGTAACTAATAACTACAACCGTTATCGGAGCGTTCATAAATGACTTGACATTTAGCTGATTTAAGGCTCGTTTATGACAACTCGTTAATAAACTTGCCGAGTTTCAACAAAAATTTTAGGCTTGTTTAAATAAACGAGTCGAGACTGAACAATCGGGTACTCAGTTTGTAAGCTCGTGAAAATACTCATTTAAGAGGCTCGTTTTAGGCTAGTAAGCGACCTCATTAATTACACAAAGATGTGTTTTTTTATCAAATTTAAGTATGTGTATACAAGGTAAATGTTATGAGTACAAAGGTGTATGAAATATGAGATTATAAACAATATGTTAATTTGTTTTAGGTGAACACATACAGTGGCAACGGCAAATTATTATTTGCAAAATAATTTCAATGTTTAATATGTTAATTTGTTTTAGGTTAAATAAAGCAAAAAGTTATTTTTTTGTGTCATTACTAAGTATAGTATTTAAATTACAATATCTTATTATAAAACTACATAGTTTTACACAAAGCAATATAGTTTGGAAACTAATTTATCATACTTCATCCTAATTTCAATTTTTTTATTACATAGTGCCATCAGATAGTCACCTGCCACCAACCCTTAATTATTTTCATCACCATCATATAGCTCTCTGTCTCTCTCAACTCTTGTGGTCGTTGTCGTCTAGACCTCTGCTCGCTACTTGCTACTGCCACTGCCACTGCCACTCTCTCACCGTCAAATAACATTGTATCTACTTTTTATTAGTCAAGTTCAAAAAAGCTCATAAACATGTTTGTTAGATTGTTAACTTTAGAGGAGCCAAGTTTGAAAAAAAATGTTGAGCTTAGCAATAAGCTCAACTCAATTCGAACACATGAAATTTTTAACTAGTTGAAGCTAAACATTGGAAAGCTCAGCTCAATTTAGCTAGCTTGGCTCGTTTAGTTATAGACCTACTTGTGTAGTGGCCAGTGGAATAACTAAATTTTGTTAGAATAATAAATAAGATAAAACTAATAACACTAGTTTAACAAAATAATTTAAAGTTATTTCAAGAAAAAAACAAATAACAATGGAAAGCTTTTCAGAGCCATAAACTGTTATGCTACCAACCTTTTTCTCGCCAACAACTCTTGGAAGGTAAATTGAGATTAATTTTGATAGTTGGCAGATCCATTACTTACACCAGCTTCCAGTTAAAGCTACTACAAAACTTGTTTCATTTCTGGTTTACTTATTTTCTTTCATATGCTTGTCGAGTAACGAAAAAACGTGTGATGTTCAAACAAATCTAGTAGTTGGGATATAAATAAACACATCATTAAAGACCAAAATGTGATAAAACTAATCAAAAAGAAAACAAATAACTAAGTTTTAAAATTCAATCCTCATTCACACATATATGAATTATATGGGATTAAAAATAGTATAGTTGTAAAAAAATAATTCCCTGTTAAGGGTATTTGAAAAATTATTTTTGGAAAAGGGGTGAATTTGAGTTAAACCTAAACACCAGCTTGTGGACAACCTACTCCTGATAGAAGCTCAGATTCTCACGCATGTCCAAAACACCAACTTGCGGACTCACTGCAGGTGGTTGTGACTTATCCGAAACTTTATGTTGCGGACAACCTGCTTCTAACAATTTGACGACACATTGCAACTTCACTTGCCCCTTTAATTCCGATAGGTTTTGTCTTAACTGTTGATCTGACATGTCCACAAGTGTGAAGTGCAGACAAGTGAGAATCTGTCAAGTTGTCCACAACACGAAGTTTTGGACTAGAGCTTACACAATTGTCTTTTCGTGTCACATGCAGGGCTTTAAACCATGCATAAAAGCAACCATAGCCCTCTATCTCATTCACAATAGCCCTCTTTCAAAAGCTCTCAAACGTGCCATATTCTTTTCCTCAGCACAAAATAGAAGCCTTGTTCTTGCATTCTTTAGTTCCAAGTAGCACAAAATAGCAACCTTATTTTCTGTAGCTCAGTATATTATTATCTATAATTTAACGTAAACACAAAATCAGATATATGTACAAAAATTTTTAGGCAAAATAATTATTTTTTCTCTCACACTTATTATTTCTAGATTACATCTTAAAGTAGTTTTTTTTTCTATTTTTTGTATGTCTATTTACATAAATATATGTTATACATGGTTGTAGGAAAACAGTGGGAGCTCTAACTTGTTATTTTAGAGGAAAAGCTGAAATTTATGAAGGTTTACATTTATATTTTTTCTCAAAAATAAAAAATAAAAACTGAGGTAAGTAGTATTTATTTTAAATAATGCATTTTCATTATTTATAGTTGTTATAAATTATTCTGTATGTATTTAACTTTGTAAACACTTTGTATAATAGAAAAAATATTTGTAGAAGAAATTAATTTTAAAATTAATTTGGAGTTGTTTACATTATTTAGAATTAATATATAGTTGTAAAAATTTTATGAGCATTACAAATAATGAAATATGCACGGAAAAGAGTAGAAAATATATTTTTTGTAAACTTAACTCTTTTGTAAAGTACTTTAATAAATTTAAAAAAGAAAATTTACTTATGGTGTTAATAAATAGATGGCAAAAGCACTTGCATTATTTTACTGAGGTGACGTTGTTAATGGAGAGAATGATGTGTACTTTGTTAGTGGAATCTTAACTATTGTTTAATTAAGTGAAGAAGTGTATTATTATAGTGTTCTACGTAACATTGTTAAGAATGCAATTGATGAAAATGCGACAATAACTATTTAAAAATCTGATGGTATTCAAACACGGTGACCTTTATTTTTGACTAATGAGATTGAAAATGGTGGTAGTGTCGAAAATATTTATCGAGTGATGAGTTCTACTTAACTATTGTCATTCATTGAATTGTTTGTGGAGTCTGATGCGTTGGATGTTGTACCTTCAAGAGCATTTATTGGACAGTCGTCCGCTCAATATGAAGAAGGTAGTTGTAGCGAGTTGCTGTGTTTGATGGGTGGGCCTGTTTTGTCGAATGTTCATTCGAGGAATTTGATGATTAATGAGGTTAACAATGATGATGAGGAGGAATATGAATTTGCAGATGCACATGGTGGTTTGGATGAGGATGAGGATGAGGGTGTAGGTGTTGGATTGGAAGATGAAGAAAAAAAAGGAAGTGTGGTTCGACAGTGAAGACGACTCCCATGAGGGGCTTGCATTATCCAAAAGTCATGAAGTTAATTTGTATCAACAGTTTCTGAAGAACGAACAAAGACCTACAGATTATTCATCTTATAATATTGTTGACATTAACTTAATGGTGAATGACCTGCTGTTAGTACAGGAAAATGAAAAATTATGGCATCCAGAATTGGAGTTTATAATCGGTATGGCTTTTTCTTCAAGGGATCATGTGACATCTACAGTGAAGTTGTATTTGATAAGAAGGAAGAGAGAATTTTGTTCCGAAGAAAAAATTCAAAATACATATGCAGTTCAATGTAATTATGATTGTTGTTAGTGGAGACTATGTGCAACGCATATAAAGAATTCAAGTTTTTAGACTATCACAAGATATAGTTGCCCCACACGTGTGTGCTTCCTTCAGATCATGTAGGGCAAAGATATATGAATTCTGAAATGATGTCCAACTATGTAAATGCATTAGTAGAAAAACAACTGAATATTCAGATTACTGCTTTGAGAAATTACCTGACAGAATAATTTGGTATTGAGCCTTCTTATAAAATTGTATGGTTAGCAAAACAGAAGGCTATAAAGAATCAATTTGGAGATTGGGATGCAAACTTTAATATGTTGTGCCCATTATTGAATTCAATAACTTTATTCAATGAACATTCTTTTTGGGATATTGAACATAAGGAGACTGTGTTGAATAATCAGGTACTCCCAGATGTTCATACTTTCCAAAGAATTTTCTGCACATACAAGCCTTACATAGAAGCTTTCAAACACTACAGGCCTGTTTTATGCATTGATGGGACTTTCACATATGGAAAGTACAAAATGTGTATGCTTATTCACAAAGCAATTGATGGGACAATCACATATTTCCTGTTGTTTTTGCTTTGGTCGTAAAAAAAGTAAAAATAATTAGGAGTACTTTATGAATTTACTGTGATATACATTGGTGGATGAGCATTCTACTCCTATGGAGGTTTGCATTATTTTTTATTAACACAAGGGAATTTTACATTCCATGCAATCTCCAATGTGGAGAGAAAATTTGCATATATTTTGCATTCGACATATCAAAAGTAATTTCAACACATAATTCAAGGATGAGAACCTGAAGAACATCGTTGATGGACTCGGTAAGTATCATAATCTTAACTAAATTTATGTTGAAATTCAATACTAGTTTTATTTGCTACATAAAAAATTAGTAGGTATAGTTTTATTCGCTACTTAAAAAATTTGTAGGTAGGGAGCCACATAAGAGAAAGTTTACGGAGACCATGAAAAAATTAAAGAAAGAAAATCGACAGGTTTTTGGCTGGTTAAGACACATCAAGAAGGAAAAATTGTCTTTAGCGCATGATGGTGGCCATAGGCACGGTATAATGACTACATATTTTGCAGAATCATACAATGTCATGCTCAAAAAATTATGATCTATGTCAATAACTGTGATGATGAAGATGTTGTTTCACCAGTTGTTAGAGTTATTTGACAAGAATAGGTCCAAAGGAGATGATGCAATAAATTTTTTAAGGATCTATTCACTGCTGCTTGTGCAAGATTTCTACAAAAGAGAGTTCAAAAATCAAATGGACATCGTGTTACTAAATATGACAGAGTGTACAGAGTAATGTTGGTGTCAACATCATATAATTAATAACTACACCAAGCCTGGATAAAACGTGTAGATAGTTGAATTGAGACAAAGGAAATGCACCTGTGGAAAATTTCAATAGAACAATATTTTGTGTAGTCATGCCATAGTTGGATGCTTTATAAACAAGATAGACTACACTCGATTCATTTCCCCTTATTTCATGTTGCATAAAAATGGTGAAGTTTGGGCAACTTATTTTGTACCACTTCCTAATCCTACGTACTATTGGGTTTCTAATGTGTTCTAAAGACTATGGCAGCAGAAATTGCACACAAAACACATTAAAAGACAGCCAAGATCATCATTAAAAATTAAAAAACCTTATATTATAAATCGATTGATAACTATTTACCATAAAAGAATAAACTTTGGAAGAAAAACTCACTTAGTCAATTCCTCTTGCAATGATGTGGCATGTATGGGCCAAATCAAGTATCTACCACCTTATAATACTCTGAGACAACCTTTATGACACCATGAAAGAATCCCACACGTGATTCCTCAACAGAATTAACACATAGATTAGCAAAAAGTGTACTAACACAAAGGAGATTTTCGGTTCATCTTTCTTTGTCAAAATGGATGAGATTCTTGCAAAACGAACAACACCACATTGATCAAATGGTATGATCAGCCTCTTAATTCATGTCCCTCGTGGAGAAAACTGACAAAATCAACTACTTGAATTTTAGTAGAGTCTCACAGCTTGGGAGGTGTTTAGAGGGGGCGACACTCATATGACAATAATAGGGTTTTTAGCTCCTTTTAGAAGCAAGAGTTTTGATTAACCAAGCTTCTTAACCATCAATCCTAATACCATTAGGTCTTTTTTAAGTGTTTAATTAAAATCAAATTCATTTAAAAATAGTCTCCTTTTTTCGTGATTTAATGTTATGAATTAAAAGAGAATTTTTTTAATTTATCTCACATTATCCTTGTCTTGATTTAAGACAAGATTCTAAAATTTTCTCCTTTTTATCTTTGTACATGTTTTTCATTTAAGACATCATATTTTATAAATAATATTTGTTTTAAAATCATGTAAAAAATGATAAATAGCACTTCTCATCCATAATGGGCATAGTTAGCAAAATTGGCCCAAATGCTCGATCCAGTCCAATAGCCGGATTTTGACCTAAGGTGAAAATCCAAAAATACCCTTTTTGGTTTTTCGTCATCCATGTGTGATCTTAGGACTATTTAATAAAGGTAATGAATTTAATAATTCATAAATCATAAACGGTCTCTAGTAAGAAACTATGATCATCCTAAATTAAGTAGCTAACGAGTGGTGTCAACAATCCTACTACAATTCAAATTTATCCCTTGACCTCTGATATCATGATTAGCATAAGGCATGTCTCAAACACCCTTACTTAGTGCCAAATCACTTTCTTGATGTCTATGAAAAAATTGATAAATTCGAATAAATGACCTAATCATTTTCATTCGGGTGTAGCCACACTCTTCTCAATCTTATCTATCAAACGACCAATGATATCTTCTCTCATTTTCATAAGAGGGTCAACCCTTTCACTTCACTCATTCTCTTACTTGTAATTCTTATCATACCCATATTGGTCAACCTTTTATGGTCACCTTAGGCGTGTGCCAAAGTATACTAAAAATCATAAAAAAGACATAGTGATTTTCAATCTAAGGATATATATTTGACATTGTAAATAGTGATCACTCTTCAAATACAATGTCCCACATTGTACCTATACACTTTGTTAGATATCCTAAATATTTGTGTCCCGTAGAACATGATCACCTACAAAGTACATACTAGTCTTAATTCATTTTCATTCCCATGAAAACAAGCGACTAGGGATACTTAGAATGTTAATCTCATAACTTCTAAGTTCTACTATTAAGGTCCTCAACCTTGATACCCCAAGCGCTTAATTAACATTCTTAGATATTTTATCAAACACATACCACAAGTCAATACATGAAATGATAAAATAATGCTTCATAATTTTATTATTGAATAATAAAATTTACAAACAATGTATTGGGCTAGGGCTTATACTAACACCTACTGGCCAAATATAGCATTTCCAATAATAACGCCAAATCCACAGTGGATGCATGAGAAGGGTGGACCTCAGTCAAGATGCATCATAAATGAAATGAATTGGGGTGGTAGAGAAAACGTAATATTTTGATCAAAGTGTGGCAAAAGTGGACATAATAGAAGTACGTCCTAGAAATAATAGATGGTTTTGTAATAAAAATATTTATGTAAAATTGCACTATTTGTTTTTATTATTGTACTTATTTTAATATTTTTCCCTGATTAATATTTTCATACTCATGTTTTTCTCAATATCAAAGATGGACAGTCAACGTTGTTAGTTATCTAGTTTGCTCCTCTTATTCGTTCAAGGAGAGGGAAAATAATTTATGGGATTTACTTTGCAGGTGACTTCCACCTTTTGGTAGCTAGTAATAGAATAACTTGGTTCTCTGCCCGTGGAGTAGGTCGCAACGATTGAACCACGTAAATTCTTGTGTGTTCTCTTGTTTCTGAGTTATTCTTTTATCGCGTAATTTCCTGACAAGTGGTATAAGAGCTTTGGCTCATTGGGTATTATTTTTATTGATTGAATGATGAAGGCAAATTGGAGTAGAATGATTAGTTTGGATGGCACAAATTATCATAGGTGGAAAGGGAAGATGAAGGACGTTTCGTTTATCAAAAAATTTCATTTACCTATTTTTACAACTCAAAAACCTAAATCTAAAAGTGATGAAGAATGGGAATTTTAGCATGAGCAAGTTTGTGGTATGATATGGCAGTGGGTGGATGATAATGTGTTAAATCACATTTGCAATGACATTAATGCTTGTTGTTTGTAGGAGAAATTTGAAACTTTATATGCCTCTAAGACAAACAATAACAAGTTGTTTCTACTTAAACAAGCTATGAATTTAAAATTTAAGGATGAGAGATCCAAGCTTAATGCCAAGACAAGGTAGTGTGTTTTCACTGGCTATGGTTAAGATGAGTTTGGCTACATGTATTATGATCCATTTGAGAAGAAACTTATTAGATTCGAGATGTGGTGTTTGTTGAAGATCAAATAATTGTAGACATTAATAAGACGAAAAAGATCGAGTTTAAAGCCAGAGGTGACTTGATTAATTTGGATTCTATTCTTGCTAATGAGTAAAATGTTGATGGAGTTCATGTTAAGGGGGAGCATGAAGCTGAAGTAGTTGACATCCCTGTTGAATAACGTGAAGATGCATTGAGAAGGTCAATTAGAGACCAAAGGCCCTCTGCAGGTTTTCACCTCATGAATTTTTTCTCCATATAGATGGAGATGAACATGAATGTTATAAAGAGGCAATTGAGTGTGAACATAAGGTGGAATATAGTGCAGCTACGAAAGATGAGATGCAGTCCTTATGGGGTAATGACACCTATGAATTGGTGAAGCTTTTGATAGGAAGAAAAGCTTTAAAGAACTTTTTGGCTTTATAAAATAAAGCCTGGAGGGAAGTTCAAAGCTAGAATTTGTAGGGTTTCTAACGTGTTTAAAACTTTTTGGCAGCGGAATAAACATGAAAACACGTAAGAACAGCCCAAGAAAACATAAGAACACGTCAAACCATGCTATATACAATCGGTTAACTTAGTGGTTACATAAAAACGAAATCTTTGAAGAAAGATTGTACCTTTGCTCTTTCTCCTTCCTTGGCCGATTG
>CANYCX010740648.1:0-19262 GCA_948193385.1 Breynia disticha f. nivosa
TCATAAAGATGGCAATATAGCATACAACAACATTAAGATCATACAAATCAATAATACATAATATCAAACCACACAGGTAGCGATAAGAAGAGGTTCACACAGTACCGTAATCAAATAGCATACAACATTCTATAGATTTTAACTCACATAGAGATCAATATTCCACCTAGAAAATAATACGTCAGATCACCCAGATCTTCACAATATTTATTCAATATTGCACACAGCAATTCTCATATCATAGCACACATCTTTTCATTAATAATCAAACAGGATATCCACACAGGCAATGCTAATTACAAAAGTATTATATCTCACATATATTAACATTCCATACAAAAATTCAAAAACTTAAGCACACAACAATCCAGATCACATAGATCTATATCCACACAGGATAGTATATATATAACCAAAGTGGTTAACATCCACATAGGATAACTCATTGTCAATCTGATCTATATCCATACAACAATCCAGATCACACAGATCTATATCAACATATATTCAATCCATTACACTCATTGTCAATCTGATTCGTCTAACTCCAACAGTCTCAACAAATCATTATAGGCCAACTATCATTACTTATAAAGAAGCCTAATTAACAGGGTTTACGAATCAATTTAGTAAGTGTAAGAACACTTACTTCAGAAATAAGAAAAATAGCAATCTAACCCTGACTCAAACTCCGCTCACCTGTCGTACAAATCCTCCTATACAAAATTAATTGCATAAACGAGGTTATCTAACCTTCATCACATCAATTCTCAATATATAATCATCAAACCTTAAGTAAAACCCTCAATTTACATAAAAGATCGGATGACAACGAGTTTACCTTGCTAAAATCGGAATAGAAACTCTAGAATTTCTCTAGATTACGTTCCCTTGAGAAATCTAGGAGTTTTTAGGTATAAAATTCAAGGTTTTAGTGTGAAAAAGGTTTGGAAATGATTTGGGAAGGGTTTAGGTCAAGGGTTTCCATCTCTGAAACGTTTCTTTCGTAAACAATGAGTCTCCTCTCATTTTAAGTGTTTTAAGTCGGTTAAACAAAGTCTGGCCGTCCAGAACGGCCTCTGGAAACGGCCTATGGGCATTTTTTCTTCCTTCTGGTTCAATTACAATGGAAACGGTTTGTGGAAACGGTTTCCTGGCCGTTCTATAAGTGGTTCCTTCTTTAATTTCAGCTCAAAATGTATTCTGGTAGCATACATTGTATTCTGGCAGCATACATTGTATGTCTTGCATCTATATGATTAAATACGTAATAAGTATATGATGTTTTAGACGGGATTCGAGGTAAGTTCACTGAATTACAGTTACCATTGTATGTCTTGCATCTATATGGTTAAATATATTTGGTTGATTTCACATGTGTTGAAATAATATTTGGATTACGTCTTAAAAATGGACTTGTGCTTAGTGTGATTGTTTGCGTTTGACTCGTGAAGGATCTCTCCTTTGTTTATGAACCTAAAAGTCCCTTTAATATATTTTTTTAAAAGGATCACACTGTTATGATAAATTAATTAGTTTATTTTATTCGATCAATATTATGTTGTGAGCATTTTGGCAAGTGACTTCAGTGTCATTGTGTGTATCAAGGATAATAGCAAATGACTTCACTACTTTAAGATGGACTATTAACAATTTATCGTGTATTCTGTAGAGTCAAATTCGTCGACATCTTTTAATGAGAATACATTACTATACATTAAATATATGAGACTAATCAAAAGTAGAATCTGATACGCAATGAAAATTGTAGTATTTCTCTCTTTAATCTCTAAAACAAATGATTTTCAGTTTATATTGTCTCAACTCTCCTGTAACTATTGTGAGAAAGACTGAAGATAGGTACATAAACTTAAATCACCCAATAAACAAGATAAATATTTTTTAAAAAATTTATAAATTATAAATTATAAATTAGTTTAATTGAATAATTTATTTTATATGAGTTACTGTAATAAATAGTTTTAAAAAGATTATTATTTGTCTTAATAATTTTTAAGTTGTCTTTTTTATCTCAAAAGTCTGTATTTATTCTAATACTATAAACATTATTAATTACAATCATTAATATGAAATAAAATAAATAAATAAATAATTACAAAAAAAAAATATTTTTTTGTAATTTTCTCATATTTTTAATGTAAATTAGTTTTATTAAATTAATTAAAATTTCTAATATTAACGATGGCAATAAATAGATTAAAAATTATTATTTGTCATAAGAACATTCTTGTATGTCATTTTATCGAAAAAATCTTCTTTATTTTGATACCATAAAACTATTAGTTATGATAATTAATATCAAATTAATTAATTTATATAAATATGTTAAAGTTAAATTACCAAATTAAACCACAAATAAAATAATTATTTTTTTAATTTTCTCAAAACTTTGAGAATTTTAATTAAGTTTTAATGATTTAATAGAAGTAAAATTATGAGATTTCATAACTCAAAGCCTTTCACATGTCAATAGACTTAAAACTTTCACATGACAATAGACGTTTCATCAATTCAAAAGTTCTTTTTCAAACCATTAACATGTTATTAACATCCTTAGACGTTTCCTTCAGTTTCTTAACCATTCAATTAAGAGTTTCTTAACATTCTTAGACGTTTCCTTCAGATTTTTGTATGTTTATTTTCTTTAAAAAGTCTGCAAGCTTTTTGAATGAATATGTAACATGTTACAATTTTGCTTGATGATACAGGAATACTCCATGGGATTGGAGGTGAGAAGTACATGGAAGAAAAATGTTAACATCAATTGTAATTATTCATATTTGCAACAGAAAAAACTAATCCACTATATTGTTTCCTTTCAATTGCACAAGTTATAGATACTTACAATAGAAAAATTATATTCAAACAAAATAATTACTCTTCGGTTTTATATTAAAATTCTTTCTATAGCAAGTTTAATTATATTGTTAACTGGTATATTTTTTACCAAATATCATAGACCAACTTTTTTATTAAGATACTATTAACATCAATACTAATATATTTTTGGTATAGCAGTCATATTTTCTACATTTACCAACCTAAATCTGATAATTAGTTATTATATTTTTATATAGACTTCTTTTTGAATATATTAACACATACAACTTAAAAAAATTACTAACACTCTGCGTGAGTGCGGGCATCTCGACTAGTTTATCTATTATACCACAACGCACCCCAATCGATCATAAAGAAGTCAAGAAAATCGAGAGTATGTTCAACGAATGCATCTTCTACTTTGTTTTATGATATTTTTAAGATTTCATTTTAATGCGTATATGCCAAGTAAAGTCCAAGTGTTTTTCGAAATTTTACATTTCTTGGATTCTATTATAGGTTCAACCGGTGGTCAATATGAACAATTGAACATATATCCAATTTTTTTCTAAATCATCTATACTTCTTTGTTAGACTCAACGGGTCTGTCCAAGATAAATTGGGTACAATTAGAATCAAATAAATGTATATTAGATATATAGGTCTATATTATAATTAGGTATTACACATGATGACATATTGAGTAAGTTGTCTACTGATATAAAAAAAGGCTGAAAGAAAACCCTAGTTTCTTAATTCTCTTTTCAGTAAGGCAAAGTAAAAATGGTAGAACGAATCGCGTACGAAAACTACTCATTATTGTTCGTGGTTTGTAGTTGGAAGGGGCTGACAACGTCATTGTCTTAGGTATTTCTTGTTCATTCAACTACGCTAACAAGGTTAGTTTTACGTTTATGCAATTTACTTTATGCGTTACTTTTTGTTGCGACTGTGTTGAGTTGCCTTACACTACTAAAGCTAAAGTGACATAACATCACAATTAATTACTCCCTCCGTCCCACAATAATTGTCGTTTAAGGTTATGCACACGAATTAAGAATGCATTTAATATGTCTTAAGTTTGTGTTGAATTACCTATTATATCCTTTGACTTGACAAACTATGAAAACAACTAAATTAAATTTGTATTGGAAATGTAAAACTAATAAGTGTAAACTTGGAAAAATCTCTTAAATGTTGCATTGGTAATACAAAACGACATGTAATATGAACAAACTAATTTTTCTAAAGCGACAATTATTGTGGGATGGAGGGAGTAGCACATTACAACAATTTTTTTACAAAAAAATCATTAATATATTAGATATTTTTTAAAATACATATTATTTAATGGTACATTCTCTATTTTTATAGCACAATTAATTGATCTACAAGTTTGATAAAAAAAAATATAAGTTAAAATATTATATTATTTTTTATTAATAAAGTTACATTTGACATAAATTATATTTTTATTTAATAAAAATTAGAATATTTTTTAATTTAATAATTATTAAAAATTTTCTTTTATTAAAAATAATTTACAAATTCGATGCTTAAGTTTATTTTATAAAGTTATTTTTATGAATTTTTAATTATTGTGAAAAAATTATACGAAAAAAGAGTAACGATAAATAATTGGGGATAAATATAAAATGAATTTAGGTGTTATAGTAGCAACTAGAGCAGCAGCTGCTCTAGAGGTTCTTGCATCAGTAAGGTTTGAGCATGTATACTCTTAGATTCTTTCATGGAAACTTTCCATTTGAGATGTTGTCTTTACCATCTTGTTAGAGATTTAAGAATACGAGATTTTGTTGAAAGAATTTGTAACACCCTCAAAGTTTACTATAATTTAAGTTAATCAATGATAAAAAAAAATAGAGAAAAGGGACCAGACAAGTTTCATACATGAAAGGGAGAAAAAAGTATGATGAAATAGACCGAACAGTTTGGGAAACGACCTAGCCAAACTGTTTGAACCCCAGAGTTGCACTTTAGGTAGAAAGACCAAACGGTTTAGCCAAACCGTTTCTCAAACCGTTTGCATCAGGAAAAAAGTGTTAAGAAAGGGCAGAAACACATTTAAAATAGACTCCAAAATCCTATGCCTTTTCTCTTACATTAAGGAAACCTTCCCACACACCAAACCAACCTAAAATACTACTTCACTACATTCCCATCATTCCTTCCCTCGAAGACTAAAAAATCCCACGCAACAAAGAAGACCCCACACTAGAGAAGCAAGGCAATAAGGTAAAGTGTTGAGCTTCCTTTTTAGTTATGAACTAATTTTGTAATATAATGGTATAAATGAGTTAAAAGGTTGGCATTTGTGTTGGCTGGAAGATTAGGTAGGTAATTAGGGTTATGAACTAATTGGGTTAGGTGTAGGGTTATGGAAGAAGGAAAATTTGAAACTTTAACGTGAGAGGGATAAAGAGGGAAAGAGAGAGAATAGTAAGATGGATTTAGAGGATAGGAAATAGGGGGAGTATAAGAGGCTTGAATGCTTGGATGGGTAAGGAAAGTAGGAGAAACCCTACTAAAACAATCTAAAGATGAATCTTTTGAAATTTTTTTGGAAATAAGAACATCTTTTGATTATTGTTGTTTATGTGTGTGGTGGTTTTCAAAACGCAAAGCAGGTGCTGAGGTCTTGTGGTTGCCAGAGCAGCAACCTTAGCTCAGATTTCAAGTGAGTGTGTATTGTCACTAACCTACTATTAGTTTTTTGTTTCATGGTTAACAATGATGAGGGGTTAATCACTTGTTATAATTATATGTGTTGCCTATGTGTTATGATTAGTTGATGTGGCATGTATAATTAATTAAATGGTATGATTAATGGGTGAGGCTTTACGAAAAAGGATAGATTGTAATCGTATGTTATATGCTTATGTTTGAACACATGTGGTTAATGTGTCTATGACATGATTGTCTTCACATGTGTATATGTAGAGTAAATGAGATTTGTATTGTACACTATGGATTGCAAATGTATGAATGCCATATGTTTGATTGTTGGATTTTGAGGGTGAATTCAACATTTTCATGTTATTAATTCTATCGCATGAAAAGCATGACTGAATTAAATGAGTAAAGGCGTGTATTTGACTAGAGAAAAATTTGAGTGATTAGGTAGATGAGGATAAATGGTTACATATGTGTATATGATTATGGATTTTATGGAAAGGTGTCAGTGTGTTGATATTAATGTGTAAATGGCATGACATTGGAATTTTGGTTGAATGACAAATGTTATGAAATAAGAGATGTGTTTGATATGTAATATGGGGTTATTATTAAGTTGACATATTATGCTGAAAGGTGAATATGCAGTTGAACTATAAAATGAAATGACCATAATGAAACATTGTAAATTTAATCTTTAACATTCAGGGAGTTTAAGGATACCATACTAAAAATAATGTGGGAACATTAGGATGCCATCTTGCTTATATTTTGTAGATTTTAATATAGACTAAAATGCATCTACTCATATGATCTTATGTAACATTGTGCGTATAGAGCCAGTATAAGGATGAGATAGGTATGTATATAGGGCGTATAGAGATGCCATAAATTGTAATGTGGGTATAAACACCCATTGGGCATAGAAGGATGCCATAAATTGTAACGTGGTTATAAGGACCCAATGGATGTATAGGGACATCATAAATTGTAATATGGGTATAAGGACTCAATGGGCGTATAGGGATGCCATAAATTGTAATGTCGGCATAGGGACCCAATGGGCATATAGGGATGTCATAAATTGTCTTGTGGGTATAAGGACCCTGGGGGGTATATGGACCAATGTGGGTATAGCGACTCAATGGGCGTACATAGATGCTATAAATCAAAATGTGGGTATAAGGACCTAGAGGATGTAAAAGGACATCATCATACGATATAAGGGTATAGGTAAAACATCCTATACTTATTACATCCTTAATCATATTATTAACTATATCATAAATTAATTAAATCATATATTTTAAAAACTTTTCCTTTTTATCAATTCATATTCTCATTCTTATATGTTAATAAAATATCATTGGTTGATTTATGAAAAAATGGCAAACTTAATTGAGCATTATGGGAAAAAAAAGTGCATGAACATGACTCGTGTTGCCTGCAGTTCATAAGAGCATAGGTCGTGTTGATCAACACTCCCATGAGCATGATCTCGTGTTGATTCAGAACGAGTTGTACTCATTCAACACGACCTTTGTGTTATTTAAGAATGACCTGTGTTGACTCACTGCAACCTGAAATCAACCTGATATCAACCTAATACTTATACAATTCTCTTACCATAAATATATCAATCATTATTAATAATATCAATATTCACATGCATTTAATATTTTTATCATACACCTCAACCTGTACTATCTCTGAAAACAACAACAAACCTTTTATATATATATATATATATATATATATATAAGTCAACCAAATATCAACCATCATCTCAACAAAACTAACATTAAGTATCAACCAATACACACCTAATCATATCAATACCATATCATCACCATATCATCATCGTCTCGTCACTATATCATCACCAGCGATATGATATCACATAACTCGTAAATTGTAACATACAATTTGGTGTGAATAATGTGACTACCTGTTTGCCTTTTTCATTTCACATGTACCTGTTCATATTTTGATCATATTCGTTTCCATTTTCATACCAATTTCACATTTTACCATTTAATCGCAATTCATATATAAGCTTAAGAATCAATCAGCATCGTATGTAAATTTGCATAAAAATTATAACTTTAAGTGAGTTAGACTACTCACCTGTCAATTGAAATACTCAGACTGACGTGTACACGTCCTATCCGGCTCGCCTACTCTGTCGTCCTATAATAACATATACGAATTTGGCTATAAATTCAATTTATAATATCTATATCAATATGCATGCTATTATTCTATCCTATTAACTTCCTAAAACATTAATCGCTAACAATTCTTCATTTAAACTCTTTTTCCTATAACCTTTAAGAATGAAAACTTCATAAATACTTCATAAATACTTGTTGTCGACTTTCTTTAAGTTTTCCTTTTTTTCTATGCCCGTTTTCAACTGAAATGAAGCTTATATATAGTTTACATGGCCAGCAGGATCGTACCCTCTCAGCACGCCCTGTGTCAACTCTTCATTTTCCATATGTCACTCAATTTTTCGATGTTTTGGGACACTCAACTCCTCAACACACCTATGTCAATCATGGCACGATCGTGCCCATCATTAAAAACACGTTTTGATTCATTTTTTAGCATGATCGTGCTCTTCATTTTCAGGTAAAACGCCTAGTGTGTTGTTCAACCATTTTATCATCAGTTTCACGTCCAAACTTCATTCGGTCAAATCCTTCATCCGTATGACTCATAACTTAACCAATATTCCTAATAAACTTACATTTTACCTCATTTCATTAGTAAATTTACTAATTATTACCAAATCATATTAACAATTTTACTTATTTAACTTAATATTAGGGTTTAAGGATGAAAAAGTTACAATAAGACCCAAGATAGTGACATATGGGTTTAGAGACTTGAGAAATGATATATGGGTATAAGGACCCAAAGTGAGCCTATGACAACACCAATTGATAAATGGTGTCTATTATGAAGGAGCATTCATTAACATTGTAATTATAATATTAATGAAATATGTTATGTGTTATGACTGTTGGATGAGTTTTGATGAAATATACTTGTATGTTAAGTTCAAATGTAATTAGTGAGCAAATGATATGTGTGTGATTAAGAATGCTGTGAGAATGATTCTTGAAATGTTTTGTTATATTGTTCATGTAGGAGATGGTATTGCGTGTGTTGAACAAGTGTTAAGTGTGAGAACTTGCGTTTATAAATAATATTAATGGTGAACGAATGAAATGCTAAATGAGGTCTGTGGCATAACCTGTGTGGGGATTTAACATTGATGAATAAAATGCATGGTAGAAATGTTTATGAGTTATGATGATTATGTGTTAAGTGTATGGTGGTTGCAATTTTGTAATGCTTACAGAGTGTTTGTATGCAATATGTAAATGATATGATTATGCGGATTTTAAGTGTATTGATGAGTATGGAGGTGCCTTTGGAATGTTAAAGATTGTGAATGATGTGAATGGTTGTGGCATTGAAAAATTTAAAGAGGAAATGTGTCAATTTTGATTTGATCAATGCCTAAAGAGTGTGAGTAAAATGTTTAGTCGAATTGTATAGTTGACTGAAATGCAAAGGAACTAGTTATTACTAAAATCAGATGGGAATAGGTAGAGAAAATGTAACATTCCCGTCTTAAAACCATATTGTTAAGTAACCTAAGATATGATTAGGATAATTAATGAAATTAATAAAGAAAAGAGGTAAAACATAAGCTAAATAGGCATATTATGAATAAGTTAAGAGTTATATGAATTGAAGATTCGACAGAATGAAGTTTGGACATGAAATCAGCGTGGAAACGACTGAACAACACCCAGGGCGTGCTAACAGCACGAGGCGTGCTGAGTGGGTGTGGGCTGGAAATCAACACGATCATGCTCAAAATCAACATGAATTTGCTCATAATGAAGGGCACGATCGTGCCAAGGTTGGCACGAGGCTTGCCGAGGTGCTGAGCATCCCAAAATGCTGAAAAATTGAGCAAAATGTGTAAAAATGAAAACGGCACAGGGCGTGCTGGGAATGGGACGGTCGTGCTGAGTCTTTTGAGTATATATACACTTCATGTCGGGCCTTAAACAGTCACAGAAGTAAGAAAAAGCTCACAGGGAAGCAAGAGAGGCTCGGGGAAGGAGAGAAAGTGAGTAAAGGATCCAGAAAACAAGTATTGTATATGAAATTGAATGTAGAATTGAGTAGAGAATTATATGGTATAGTTAGATCGTATGAATTCGGAGATAATAGCAAGTATTTACGAACTTTTCATATATGCGACGTGGCATAGGCCAACACACATTCATAAAGTGCCAACTTGTGGTAAGAGATAACCACAACATTTTATAATTCATACAAGTGCATCACAATGTCCATAACATGCCTTAAGGCCATATTCACATACAATAAAATCATACATCATCGCGACCTTAAGAGTGCATATTTGCACAATTCATGCGACCTTACACTTTCACGGCCATTAGCCCTTAATCAATTCCATAATAACATTATCCATCTCATTCAAGCCATCACAATTCATCACTTAGCACACCACATAATTTACTTACATGAAGTAACCTCACATTTCCCATACAATTCATCAAATTTGCATTCAAAGCATGCAAAGTACAACTCACATATATCTTTCCAAACAATCCATACCCATTCTAAAGAAACCACATAAAGACATAAACAATTCAAGTATATCATTTAGCTCATTCTCATTACCATTTCATCAAAAGAAGACATTCATCACATAAGCTTAATCATACAAAGGCAAGCATACAATAGTAAGCGTTAAAGAACACTTACCTCGAGCTCCAAGAATCGATTCATCAACTGATTCTCGATTTGGGTTCTGAATGTCAACACCTACACACATTAAATCACATTTTACTTCAATCATCACACATTATACCTAATTTTCCATATACTCTACTGATTTCCCAAAATTCCCAAATTTCCATAAACCCTAAATTCCTCAATCTCACTAAATCCTTTGTTTCTTTCCGTTAAATGTTTGTGTATTCATAAACTACTATGAAAACCTAAAAAAACCCTACCAAATGTACTTAATTCCCTAAACATTTTAGCTTAGAACAAGGATTTTACCTCTTTCTTCTTTGCTCTCAAAAGCCCTAATATGAAGGAATCGGATGGAGGGAATGGATTCGTTGTTAATCTACTAAAATCTAAGTGTCTGTAGGATGTTTTAGCGTTATGGGACCTTGGAAAGGTGTTTCGAGGTTGAGAGAATGTTTAGATGGTTTAGGGATGTGTTCCTCCCCAAATGAGGTTGTTTATACCCTTTTAATGATATGTTAGAACCCTCGATAACGTATGTTTCTCTTACAATTAACGTACGTTAATAAAAATGCAGCTCTGGAAAAAATGCCTTGAATAACGTACGTTATTATTCACTATAATGTATGTTATTCAACATAAAAATGCATAACATACGTTAATAGGATAATTAACGTACATTAATGTATCCCTATCTGCCACATTTTCCATTTCTGACATTCTTTCGATCCCCAACATATATATTTCCTTATACACTTTCTTCCCGCTTCAAGTAAACATTATTCCACATAAAATTAAACATTTTTTGGGGCGTTACACATTGACGTTATCGCATTGGACTTTGTATCCAACATGATCCCAATATCATTTTAGTACATAACTAAAATTTACTCAAAATAATATCATTTTGTTCTTATTGTTTTGGCTAGATCAACAGTACTCAATTTTCTTTTTGATCTAACAGATGTCACTCGCATTCTCATTACTTAAATCCAACAATATAGTAATTGGATGAGATAACTTTGATACCTTATTCTTGAAAAATGGAGTTAATAAAAGAATCACAAACAATTCAACACTTAATTTTTGCTTCAAGACTCTTTTAACTATTCATTTTCAAAACTTCAAGACATATCATCAAAACAATATCTTTTCATTTGGAACACTCCTACTAGGATTAAGCTCCAAAACTCTCACTGAAGTTAAAAAACTACTAGGATTAGGTTGAAAATTCTAAAATGCTAAACTTTAAAATCTCAAAAAAAATTCACAAGTAAAGAACAGCTAGCTCCACTGGAATCAACATCCATTAAAATCAAAATCATGACCATTTGCACTTAAGAAAAATGTGGTTACAATGCTTAACTATAACCATAAAATATTGTTAAATACTTTACAAATCAATTCCTTTTCTTCCTTCAAAATGCTCCTACTCGAATGGACTAATCATGAAGGAAAAATAACTCTAAAATCTCATATAAATATGGACACATACATTTTATTCCAATCTATAAATCTATTCACAAAGAATTGATTACCTATCCTTGTTACTAACACTTGTCGATACAAGTCTACTCATATCATCCAATGATAATATATGTCCTCATGACACAATCTAATATCTTACCTAAAGTATTATACATATAATTTTAGTCTTTTATGACTACAATCCACGTGTTCATTAGAAATTACATCTCATGAACAAATGCTATTATGTCATTCTCATGACTAAACCACAAAATTCCATAAGACGTGTAAGCAACAATATTTGAGGGTATGTTAAAGATCATGTGGCATGAATCAACATATATCTTAACATGATTAAGAAGAATGATTCTTCCTTATGTTCACATAACTCGTGTTATGCAATTTGAAATAAACATCTCATATTTAAATCCATATCATCGCCTATGCTTAGACTTCAATCAAATTCACACACGATGTTAGTTGGTCTTAGCATCTTTGATTAAATTACATCTTGACAAACAAGATCCAAGAAGCAACTAAATGCCCTTCTTCTATGTAATAAGTCTTAAGCAACTACAACTATTACGATAATAGTCATATCACAAAATGATGAACACATTAGGTCTATGCCTACCCCTTAAACTCATCATCAACTAATGACAAAAAAATGAATTACAATAAGAATTTAGGTCAACTAATTTTCACACTATTAGTACATTGCAATCGACATCAATAATAATTATTAGGCAACTCAACTTAAAGAATTTCCTAACACTCTAACTATTATCTAATCGATCAAAACAATGTAGGCTAACCTCGACTAGAGTCACACACAATGAGATTACATTATCACTCAGATAATGCTTAAAACAAAGATGATAAAATTTATCTCTAACTTATTAGAGAACTGTGGTCCATACTCAAACATAATTAAGAAATAACACTTCTTTTCAAAATTAATTTTCGGATTTCATCTTTAATTTTTTAAAACACATTTTAACTTCAAAAATGTCATCATTAATCCAAAAGAAAATTATCTCTTGATTTTGGGTTCATCGAGAGAATTCAAAATTCAATCTTTTTTACATAAGCAGACCTCTTTTGTAGACATTTAATGATCAACATTATCTATAATGAATATAAAATAATTCTACTATGTAAAAAAACTACATAATAAATTTCTAATACACATTACAACCACAATATAACTTTATTAGAATTTATGTTTGACAAATTAATATATTTCAACAATTAACATACACAGTTTTAATTTATCATTCTATAACACATATAGAATTATGTCAAAAATATACACTATTTATATAATAAAATTCGAATACCTATTAAAAAAATATTGAAATTTTATTAGAATTTTATTTGATACATTGGTACATTTAAAATAATTAAAATGCTAAATTTTAATTAATTTAAAATGAAATACATACTTATGGAATTCAAAAATTAACACAAAATATACCAAAAATTCTAGAATATTTCAAATATTAATTTTTTCAAAAAATTGGAAAAATTTGGTCACCGAAAACAACCACACACAGTCTCACGTCCGACTTTGAATGGGTGAGGACAATGTTCACGCGCGTAGCATGAACTAAATGTGGCTGAGCCACACACGACACGTGGCACACTTTGTTTGGTGGAACTGCGGGTCGAGTCAGCGGGTCCGACAAGTAGGTTAGGTCAGTCATGCAAGTTAGATGACGAGTCGGTCGGGCGGGTTTGGGTCGGATTGCTGGGTCGGGTCTAATCAAAACGACTTGTCGCTTGCAATGAAACAACATGTCATTTCACTATGCAACCGAACGCTCTGCAGTTAAGTCTGAAATGACGCGTCGTTTGATCGAATGACAGGCGTGTCAGTCGTTTAGTCCAATCGAAGGAACATTGCGCGACGCCCAGTCGCGACAAACAATGGTGGTGGCACATGTTGCTCATGCACCGCCTTCCAGCATTGTTCTGGCCAAATAAAATTCATCTTATGCATGTTTTGGCCTTCTGAGATCAATGGTGAGGTCAAATTTGCCAAATTCCAAACTTTTATATTCAGAATTGTACCGGCCTAAGGTTTTCGATCTAATTTTGACGACAATTATACAAAATAAAATCATCTAATCAACATCATCAATACCCTCAACAATTCAAAAAATTTATTCTAAAAACTAAGAGCCTTTTGGCTTTGATACCAATGAAAGAAATCGAATATATACATAACACATTTATATAACAATTAATTAACACATAATTAATTAAAGTGGTAAATAAAATGAACATAAAGTTTGATCTCGAATTCCGTTCAACAGAAATTTTGACCTTGAATTCCGTTCATAAGCATAAGAACGTCAACATATGAGTAATGTTTCACATTCACTCCTACACAAAAAAATCCCGATCAACTGAGTCATAGAAAAAACCATTTATTGGTTATTTGTGTCAAAGAGAGCTCTCACTTCTCTTTCTTTGGTGTGGAAGAATGAATATTGAATGTGGGGTGGGAATGGCTATTTATAGGGTGAAGGTGCTTTTCCACTCACAATTATACTTTAGTCCCTAAACTAATAGTATTTCTAATTTAATTCTTTTATCAAATAAACCTTAACTAAGTCCTTTAACTTAATTATATTTATTCCTCAACTCAAATGTCATGGGCTGAATAAATTATTCTTTCAAAAAATTAGACATAGATTAGAGTTTAGAGAGAAAAATTACCTTAAGTTAATTGCGAGAGGAGTGTGGGTGTATATAGAAATGTTATTCGACAAAATTCCTGGAATTTTTTTTTGTGGGAATTATATGAAATTTGAATGTCTGGAGTGAAATGGTTAACTTTTTTTGCCTAAAAATTCTATTTTTGTAGATAGAAAATTTTCAACGAATTTTGTTGAAAATATTTTTTAACAAAAAAATATTTAATAAAGAAGTCAATTTTTGACAATTTTTTATCGGTGGAATTCCGACGATATCACCTACAAAAACTATGTTTACGGAATTTTAAAAATTTTTCAGCAAACTGCAAATTTCTGACAAATTTCATAAAAAAAAAATTTTTTTGACGGAATTTGTTAGAATTTTTTTGATGCAAATTTTTTTATTGGAAAACCTTTTCGTTGGAAAATTTTCGTCGAAAATCTTATTTTTTATTGCAACATGAGTCTTAAATTTAAGAGTTAAATATTTTTCAAAAAATGCGTAAAATACTAAAGTCATATAGACAAAACAATACTTGTCAACACCTTAGAAAAATTCCATTCCTATATACACATACAAATTTATGCTTAACCAAAAATGAATGAAATTTTGTTGGATGACATCGAAGGTACATAGAAACAGACAATTGAATTAAAAATTTATAAGACCTTAAAGAAGAGATATGCCACATAGCAATGTAAGCAGTAAATTAAATAAAAGCTTACTTGATTATCACAACAGAAATACTTAAGATATTCGATAGACATAATTGTGGCCTCCTTCTTCTACAAGCCTGATTGCCGAGTTGAATGCGTGTGCTTTCGTAAATTGCAACTCATCCTACTGAATGACTGAATGAACAGGAAGCCTAAAGAAAATAACTATTATTCTTTTCTCTGTGAGTTTCTCAAAACTAACGTGAAAACTGATTCATTGATATGTTTAGGGTTTCTCATTTGACTTATTTATACGACAAGGAATTAGTTATAAGTCCCTTAACCTGAAAAACATATTATTAGTTAGTCTTGCCTAACTTGATTAGTCATGGGCGGACCTTTGGCTACCAACATCTCCCACTCGCACATGACTAAAACTTATTTTGTCAAGCGTGAGTTTTTCTTAATTCATCCAAATTGTATCACTCTTTCGTGTAGTTGGCAACCAACTAGTTAAGAATGAGTATATGTAAATTACTTTCCCTATTTTACATCTTTCGACCTTAAAGTTTTATGTCATTTCCACTTTCTATTTCTCTTAGAAATTTTGACAAGCCCATGCATACTTTAACTCTGCTCGTGAACTATTACTAAAAGTATTCTACCTCATACAAAACTACTACTCTGCCTTGATACTAACAACTATCTAGCATGCCCCAAATTTACACGTGTTGATCAGAGATGTATTTTACAAACATATCAAGGCAATTAAATAGTATCAAGCTTCTTCATAACATTGTAGAGTTAATATGGTGATGTGTAGAGATCCATTTGATTGCTACTGGTCTCACATTTGAGAAAATAAAATCCTTTTAAATTTTACTCATCCTTGGTCGCGTATAACACACATCCACATAGAATTTTCCATGGTGTCAAATTCCTTCACATTAGAAACACTTGTCATATATTTGGAGATATATATCACCATGCTCAAGCGTCAAGCTTCAATGCACTTAGGTTTCCCTTAGTTCACTTTAATTCTCTGTAATATTAGGAATGCCTTCGGTTCTAGTGGGTTATGATTGCATTTATCATAAGTTCACTAATGGTGTAATTTTGTTTATTTATTTAGACTTTCATTCTATGCCTCAATAGGAATGAGCCCTTTATGCCCTCACCTTAACATTTTCTCAAATATGAGTGAAAATCTAAGGTATCAACATGGGATTTCCTGCTTTGCATGCTAAACTATACGCAATATTTTTATGTGTATCGCTAGATATGTCCATGACATACACCACATCATGTGATACTTGATTTTACCTTACTAGCATATGATAATTTTGATAATGACTATTACCGTAGATGGTAACTTATATTGAGGTAGTTAGTGTTCAAACTAATTACACTAACATTCCTCATACACAATGCTTGTATGATAGTTTTTCACTACTCATACTAGGACTTGGAATTCCTATTCCTTAGCCCTTTAGCCAAAGTAAGAATTCACATAAGGACGTAGTCACCACTTAGCTTTTAAGACCTATCCTATGTTACGATGTAGTTACTACAAAATTCATACATCATGTGTCCATCATTCAATCGTGTTCCTACTCATTTATGGATCATTTGAATATAATTTGGTGTCTTGCAAGTATCTTACATACTGTTTTAACTAATCCTACTTATGGATTAGTAGTACCAATTTGGTCATTGTATGAGAAAACCATATACTTTTATATGACAAGTTTCTTTCTTGTACATAATAAGATTTATTATATTTATTTGTTTGTTTATGTGGATTGCAATTCAATATAATGTATGTTACCCAAACATTTCTATATTGTTGAAATATGGATACTAACTCTACTTAAGAAGTTATCAAAATTTTGTGATAATACCGTCCCAAACTTTTCTATATTGTTATAATGTTTATGGTTAAGACTATTTATGGTTAAGACTAGTCCCATTTCAATAAAAATCTTATAAGGTAATTTTTTAAACAACTAAGAGAATATCGGCTTGTTCCATCTCACATGTTACACCAAGCAAGTATTAAACTATATTGATGTTTGCCGAGTTGTTTTGTATCCACTTATCCCAAATAAGGACATACCTTTTGTGTAGACAAACTAGTGTTTTACACTTAGTCACACTTAATTTGATCCTTCATATTGTGTCATTTGTAATTTCCATTATTATGGGTAAACCAAATAGTACTTAAATTTGTCTTTTTCTTGAAGAGATGTCACTTGAAATCTTATTGCTTCATCCAAATGATCAACACTAGGAATTCCTCGAATTGTATGGTTGATAAAAAGATTCATAAATGATCCATCCTTTAAAATGGTTTTGTTACTTTTATTTTGTCCTTCCACTAGAATGATGTTTCAAAATTATACGTACAATTATGAACTATCCAAAATGTCCTATTGGTTTAAGAACTCACACTGTTCATGAACTCCTACTGGGATTAAGTTTAAACTCAAAAACATTGCTCGAGTATAGAATGTTGACCTCTAATCAAGAATAACTTCCTTTCAAGTCAAGATCAGGACCAGTTGCACTAGAAGTAGATGAGGTAGAAAGTTCTAACCTCAAAATAAAAGTGGTCATGATAGCTAATCATGTCCAAAAATGATGGTCCAAACCCTCTTTTACTCAATCTTTCCTCATCTTCAAATCTCCCACTCGAATGGGAGTGATCCTGAAGGGATGTAGTCCTTAAAGTGATTTGAATAATCTCTTTCTCATTCTAGTATCTTTTTCACAAAGAATAAGATTACCAGTGTCATTACTCGCCTAGGATAGATATCCAAAGTGGGTATATGTCACATAGGCACAACTTAGTAGCTTAAGCAAAGAAACTCCTCTTGTTTTTAAGTCATCTAAGACTAAGATTAGAGGAAATTGAAAATACATCTTATGATTTTTAATGGTTAAGCCAAACTTATGAATAATCCACTTTCTCATATAAGTGGAAGCAACGAATTTTAAGAGGGCACATGTTTAGAATATGTTGGTTTATGCCATAACTCATCTTAAAATTTCAAGGAAAGAAAAATTTACTTTTTCTCCACTTCACTCTAGGAGTACATTTTAGGATAAACATCTATTGTTCCATCCATTTCATAACTTAAATGTTTTTTAAATTTCTCGATCCTCATGTGTTTGATCATATAATATTTTGAAATTTATATATATAAGGAACAAATTAATGTTCCTCGTATATGAGAAATTCAAACAAAAAATTATACGATTATTACAAAAACGAATCATACTCAAAACTTATGTTAACTCTCTTTATCATTATTACCATTACCAAGTGGTAATTAACAAATAGCAATAAGATTAGGTTTGACTAATGGTTTCCCATTTATGTCTAACCTCAACTTTGATTTCACTTAGGTAACCTAACCTTTCATGAGTTGCCAAATTTCAATTAGGTCACTCAAATTTTCATAAGCCGCCCAATTTCCATACATTAGCAAATTTAACACATTAATTTTAGCTAGTATGGTTAGATACTCATTTAATAGAATCACACTATCAAGTAGAATGTGCAAAATTACAAATTACAAGTAGTATGCTCTTGATAAATTAGAGATCTACTAGTCCATACTCTAACATAAAGATTAATTGAAATTTTCTTTCAATTAAGTCAAGACATAAAGATAACTATGTGGAGAAGGTTTTGAATTTTGTACAAAAGCAAATTTCTAAAAGTCAAATGTCTATAACTCCTACTTTTTGGGTCATTTTTAATGTGTCTCAATTATTCTCAACTAGATTTTGTTGGAAATCCATGAAGATTATTTAATTCTCTATTAATTAAGTTCACCTCCTAAAAGTAAAAAAAATTAGAAGTAAAACATGAAACTCTAAATGTGACCCCCGAATTCAACTACCATTTGTGTATACTTCCCTCCTACAAATGGTACCTAAATCCGAAAATCAAGTTTTTGATTTTTAGAAAATTTTAATTTAAAAAAAACATAAGAGCCAAACTCATTTTCATAATCAACATTTCAAAGCTTTACAACTATTTAAGTTATTAAAGAAATAAGAAATAACATGTTCCTATTTCATTAA
>CANYCX010740789.1:0-15484 GCA_948193385.1 Breynia disticha f. nivosa
CAATAGAGTTCCACAGTTCCAACCATTCAACACCTAACCCATACCTCATTTCCTTCGATTCCATTTCCGAATTACTAAACCATTTTCTTTAATTACAAATTACTTATACACCATTAAACACCCAAACAAATTGGCTATAAAAATAACCTCAACAAAGCCCGAAGAAGTTAACCATAACGTCAAAAATTAAAACCGAACTAAGGGTTTCATTTTCCAAATTCGTCACTCCAAACCATTCAACTTAAAACACCATTTTCAAGCCTTTAAACCATAGACTAACCCTAGAATTTGATACCAATGGTTACTACACATCCATACCTTTCCAACAAGCCCTATTTTACTTCAAACGGAGCTAAATTCAATGAAAAATCACATCGAAAAGACAAAACCATAACCAAAACGTGATTTACATAATTAAGTCGAAGAAAACTCACCAATTCAAGCTTTCAGTTCGATCCTACATCTCTTGACCACTGTGATTTAACAAGGTTCAGGTTCGGTTAGGGTTTTTGGAACTCGGATCGGATTTTAGGAGCAAAACGTGTTTGTTTGGTCGAGTGTAGAGAGAGATAGGATGATACACATACATATAAGTTTCAAAAAGGACAGTTTTACCCTTGGCTCTACCGTGACCTTCCTTTCGATTTTTCCCTCTCCCGATTAACTCCAAAAATACCCGATTTTCTACTCACACCCCGTCCTACACTTCACACTAATTATTAATTAAATATTCTTGCGAAAAATTTCTTCATACTTTTATAAAATATTTCATTAAATTCTAAAAATTTACATAAAATGGAGGGCGTTACAGTTATGGTAAAAAGAATTTTGTTCCTCTTTTGAATTGGTCATTAACAATATGAGTTTTATAAGTCTAAGGCATGTTATAAAACAAGATTTTTTTCTGGGAATGTTTTCATGACACACGTGAATTCTTATTACCTAATTTGTCTAAATAAGTTATGATATTAAACTTAAAATTGGTTTGCATGAACTTGCATTTGCTATGATTTTTGTGATATGTATAGTGCATTCTCATGGGCCTTCGTTTGGTTTTCAGTAGGCTTGTATGTCTCAAAGTTGTAATAGTATGATTTTATTATTTAAATTTATAATGAAGACCAAAGTTGGTGGCCAAGTGGTGAGCCCATCCTAAATAGACGTGCACAAATTTGAAGATAGAGCCTTGAAGACTAGTTATAAGATTATCTAAGATAGGTTATGGACCATGTTTTGACACATTTAAAATATGCTATGATACCTGTTATGATTGATAAACTTTTACATGTATTAAAAGTTGAGCAAAATTGGTATAATCCCAAACAAATAAAAATTAATAAAATTGGCTCCTTATTTTGACAACTTGTGAAGGTATCGATAATTGAGTCACATGCTCTCAATAGGTGTAGGTGCGTATTAGATTATCTTTGTAAAGAAAGGTAACGTAAGAATTTTCTATTCTTTCATATGTAAAGGTAGAAAGCGGTCTTCTTCTAACACACAAAAGTTTAGGCTGGACTTGATCAAAAGGTGGTAATTGGATTTTCTCCTCACATTAGGAAATGAAAATAGGATGGCATGTCTGACATGTAAAATGTTAATCCTTTGTTATCCAAGAGCCATATTTGGTGCATGATTGTGACGAAATAAAGTTTCTAGCTAAGTAGCATAACCTTGTAGGTGTACAAGACAAAGCTTGTCTATAAGGTTATTGTGAAAAGTGGATCTTAGACCACATTGATGATTAATATAAATTAATTATGGTATGCTGATTTAAAATTTGAGAACTCAATCAAAGTTTAGAAAAGTTTAAGACCTTATCTAACTTTTCATATTGTTTACTGTGTTGTAGAATCAAAAAGCTACTAACAATGTAAAAAAATCTGATTATAATCTATTCTAGAAATGGAAAGCTTAAGGATAAATTTCATTAACAAGTTGGGACTCGATCTCAAGCTTAAGAAGAAACTTAAAATTCTATAGGATGTGAAGGAATATGACAAACCTATACCAAAAGATGAAGTTGGACTTGCATTTAATGGTAAAACCGTAGTGGCATTTAGACCTAAGTCAGGTAAAGAGGACAAAGTTTTCACTTCATAATGAATATAAACTTTTCTCTCTACTTGAATAATGGGAAGATCATATGAAAATAAGAACAAAATATTGGACATTGGTGTGATGATTGAAACCTCCATTTTAAAGTGAAAAGTTATAATCTAAGTATGACTTCTAGTTCTAAATTTTTTGTTATAGAGACTTCAAATGCATATATATTGTATACTGGATATAGTTCTCACATTTTTTAAATGTGCGATGACTTATATATAGAAGAGATTTAAGTAATGGTAAAGTTAGATTTTATGGGGAATGGAGCGAAGAATATTGCCATAGAAATTTGAGATTTGGAATTGGTTTTAACAAGTAGATTGATTCTTAGCTTAAAGAATGGTTTGGCCATCCCATTCTCCAAATCGTTTGACCTGTCGAGACTTTAAAAATAGATCTGCGTGAGACATGCATAAAGAGGAAGCAAACCTTAAACAAGTCACCCGACTTCTTCCTTCACACCACACTTGAATCCTTTCAATCTGAGACCTAAAAATACAACATCCAACCCCAAAAAACCCTAGTTTTAGTAGAATCGAGCTTGAAGAGCAGCGTGCTTGGAAAATCTCATTGGAAGAGCTAGGTAAGTTCTAACCCTATATTAATTTTTCTAAGATTTCAAGTCTAAGGTTTAGGAAATGGTTGAGTTATGGATGAGTTAAGGTTAATGAAAGTAATGTAGGTTAAAACAAACGAAGAAAAACGAGGGTTATGAGAGATTGAGATTTCTAGAGTTTGGGTAATTTAGTATTTTCGATAAAAAATTATGAGAACATGAAAATTAAATGTAGTGTCATGTTTAATATGTACAATGTGGTTCCAAATAATGTAGGAAAACATTATTCGGGATCCAGAGCGGAGTTGAGTGGCAAGCCGACTATACAGAGCATGAGGTAAGGGTCTTCACTTACTATTATAATGTTCGTATGTGTACGGGTGAAGTATACCCGAAAAATGTGCAATTGTTTAAATGGTACTAGCACTTAAGTCAGTAAAATGATACTTGTTTAGCTGGGTTATGAGCTTTCTTGCTTATATGAATGGTTGTGTGAAAACAGTGCTTGGTGCTTACTTGAGTGTAAGTTTAGAATAAGTATTGACTTACCGATGTGGTTTTATTGAATTGATGGAATGAGTGCAAGTATGATATATTGAATTATTATTTAACATAAGTGGGATCATGTTATGATGAGAATGATTTTATAAACTAGATTACATTCATGAATAAAGTCTTGTATGACAGTGATTGAACGTATGAATGTGCTATTGCTTATTGGTATGTTTATAGAAATGCTTTGATGGGAATGTGATTGATGGTAACGATGCTCTCTTACCTTTAAATGAGGAAAATGTATTTGTTCATATGAAATGTTATATCTTTGTGAGAGATATGGACTTGCATCTTGATGTTGCTATATGCTATGCTTTTATGTGTTGTTTGAAGTATTTGATTTACTTGACAATCAGAATGAGTGTGCTTCTATGATGTATAGTATGAGTATGCAATGAATTGTGGTTGATGGCCTTACTGAATGCATTAATTCATTCATGTATAGCATTGAGCATTATGTATGACATGTGGACGTATTGTTTTGGGCCTGAGATAAAATATATATTTAGGATGGAGTTCTGATGCTAGGCTGGGCCCTATGTTATATTTTGAATGGAGTTCTGATGTCGATCTAGGACTGAGGAAAAAGGAAAGACCCTAGGGCATGCATGTGTGGAAATGCATTAGCATTGTATTTTGCATTCAACCTCATTTCCATAATATCTTATGTTTGTATTTTGATTTTGAGTGTGGGTTGTTATGGGAAAATTAAATGGATATAACAATGTTCTTATCTTGACCAGAAATGATATGCGTAATGAAGGATAGTATGATTAGACGTGGTCCTTGATTGAATTGACATAAATTTGGCAAGTATGAATGTCATGATGTTTGGATAGATAAATGCGCTTAGGATGGAATGTATGAATATGGCTTGATTGGATTTGAATAATGTTGCTTGGCTGCGACCAAATTGAGTTATGGTGGAATGGTTGTTGTTTGGCTTTGTTTGATTGAATGGTTAATAGTTGTATGGGTGAACTTGATAATGGATATGCAAGTGATAATGATTTATGAGGTTAAAATGATGCTATATTATGTGTGTTAGATGTTGTGTGAGTTTGTATGACTTGGTATGTGTAAATATGGGTATTTTATTGAGCACAAAAAGTCAAAACGGGCTAGGGAACAACCTCAGCAAACAGTTCTGTAAGCCATTCTATTCCAGAGTCATTCCAAAAGGAGTAAATGGCCTAGAGAACGGTTTGTGCAGGTCGTTCCCCAGAACGTTTCCATGTTTCTTGAAGCGTAAAAATGTATGTGTTTAAGGAAAAAATGATATCAATAATCATCCTAATACTTAGTAGTTTAGTATAAAATAAGATTTAAGGCCGTGAGCTTGGATCACCAAGTAATGCCTATTGAATTAAATAAGGAAAGGGAATGGTGTAATCGATAAGAGAAAGGCTGAGACGAATTAATTGTTAAACGATTTGGGAGTTGGTATTATTTAGGTATGATAATTCCTTGCCTTGGATAATACACTAATGCATATTTGAAGTAAGTAAATGATCTAGGATGAATTCCCTGGAAATTTAAACACCTAAAGGAACCGTATTTAACATGGGAATGACGAGCTATTAGGGAATTAAGGCATGAACGACATCGTGTTCCATGAGCACGCTCATGTTGGCTGAAGATTCCCTTACACTTCATCTTAACAGCAATAGGTTTATCACTTATTGAGTATTGTTATACACTCATCCTTGTATGCTGTTTTAATGTTGTGCAGGTCTAGCAAGATTTCACGAGGAGGGTCCGAGCATGCTTTTGTGATCAACATGGGAGCGATATAGAAGAGTTCAAAAATGAGCGAAGCTTATTGTGTTATAATTTAAACTCAGGTAGAAACATTTACATTCAATAATCATGTTTCGTACTTTATTAAAAAATATACTCATTTTTTCCAATTAATTAAAATAAATAGGAATAAATTTGGGCATAAAAAATTGCCTTTATGTACTAGACATAGAGATTAAGTCTATTTATAACATAAATACCAAAAGGGTTATGACTCATGAACTTAATCCTACCTACTTTTGGCACTATCGTTTAAGCCATGTTAATGAGAAATGTATTAAAAGATTCCATATGGAAGGAGTTCTTGGATCATTTGACTTTGAGTCATATGATATATGCAAATCTTTTCTACAAGGTAAAATGTCCTAGAGCCTTTTTAATAAGTCTAGTGAGAGAGTAAGTTTGCATTTAGAACTAACACATACTGATATATATGGACCATTTGGCACGAGTGCAAGTGGTGGGTTTAACTACTTCGTAACATTTATAGACAACTTTATTTGATATGGCTATGTGTATATAATGAGGCATCAATCTAAAACTTTTGAGAAGTTCAAGTAGTATAAAAACATAGTGAAAACCAACATTGCAAACATATTAAAGGCATTCAATTAGATTAAGGTAGTGAATGCATGATTCAGGAATTCAATATTTTACAACTCACTTCTCTTAAAACACTACAATTAAATGGTGTGTTGAAATGAGAAATCGAACTTCATTGGACACGGTTTTATGTATGATCAATCATGCTACTCTTCCAACCTTAGTCATACCACTCTTCCAACCTCAGTTATTCCACTCTTCTAATCTTGTCTCAAATCATGCCTTTAATACTACTATTTTCCTACTAAATAGAACTCCAATAAAAGCCATAGAGAAAAATATATGAGATATGGATAGCCATAAACCCAAAATGCATTTCTTAAGAATTTAAGGCTGCGAGTCGCATTTTAATAAATTAATTATGGATAAACTATCCATAAGACTTTAAAGTGCTTATTTGTTGGTTATCCCAAAGAAATAAAGGGATACTAGTTTTACTACCCTAATGAGAACAATGTTTTTGTTTCTCAAAAGGTTATTTTCTTAGACAAAGACTTCATCCTTAAGAATAACAGTGGGAGCAGGGTAGAACTTGAACAAATTCAAGGGCCACAATCTCCTAGTCAAGAGGAGACATTAAAGGTAGAGGAGAATCCATAAGAGATAAAAAGAGCACTTTACTGCACAGGAAATGTGAAGGTCCAATAGGGTTTGTCGAGAGCCAATAAGAAATAAATTCTTATTGGATATGAACACACTGTTGAGTTGCTGGATATAGATGATCTGGCCACATTAATGAGGCCATTGTATGTCCCGATTTAGAAAAATTTCATAGAGCCATGAAGGCTAAAATGTATTCAATACACAAGAATTAAGTTTGGAAATTGGTTGATTCACTTGAAGGTGCTATGGTACTTGATTGTAAATGAATACTCAAGAAGAAAGCTTATAATATCTTCAAAGGTAGACTAGTGGCTAAAGGTTTTTGTCAAACATATGGTATAGACAATTATGAAATCGTCTCAATTGTAGTCACGATCAAGTCCATAAGGGTTCTATATTCCATAACTGCATATTATGACTATGAGATATATTAACTGGGTGTTAAAACTAAGTTTCTTAATGGAAACTTCTGCTAAGATGTTTACAAGAAACAACATGATGGTTTTGTCAATCCTAAAAATCCTAACAAGGTTTACAAACGTCAAAGATCCATTCACGGATTGAAGTAAGTATCCTTAAATGTTTTGATCAAAGCATTAGAAAGTTTGATTTCATCAAGAATGCTAAAGAGCCTTATTTATACAAGATGTCTAGTTATATTGTGATCACCTTCCTTGTTCCCTATGTGGACGGTATCCTTCTAATTGTAAATGATGTTCCAATATTGAGCAAAGTCAACAAATTTTTAGGGACATTCTTTTCAATGAAATATTTAAGAGAGGTTGAAATGATACTTGGTATCAATATCTATATAGATTAAACAAGATAGCTCTTAGGACTTGGTGAAGAGAAGTACATAGAAATGGTTTTGAACTTATTCTGTATGGCTAACTCAAAGGAAGGGAACATTCCATTACCTCAAGAAGTTATTCAAAAGAGTAGTGACTCTCCATCAATAGTTGAATATAAAGTGACCATGAGTAGAGTCGTCGTACATACATTTTTATAGGATCTATCATGTACACTTTGATATGTAGTAGGTTGGATATCATATATCAACTAAGTGTAACTTATTAGTTTTGATAAGATTTTGAAGTAAGCACTAGTCCTCTATTAAATGGATTCTTAAGTACCTTAGAAAGACTAAAAATCTCTTCTTGGTGTATGGTGGAGAAGATGAGCTATTCATAAAGGGATATGGAATTGATGCTTTTTCACTTGAGGATAACTAGTATAACAGAGGCTGAGAATGTTGCAATAGGAGATGTTGCTACGAAACCTATTTGGATAAAGAAGTTTATAACTTATTTAGAAATTTTTCCAGGCATCCTGACCTACATGAACTCTTTTGTGACAAAAATAAGGACATTTCACAAGCTAAGGATCCTTTCATCCATAAAAAATCTAAACACATGCTAAAAATATGACTTAATTAGAGACATAATCAGGAGAGGTGACATCAAGATAAGCAAAATGGTAAGTGAGTTGATCCTCTTACCAAGCCATTGGAAAGATACAAACATGATAGGCATGATAGGACAATCTAACTCAAGTTATGCCTAATTGGAACTGAGTGCTGTTGGTAGATTATTAGTGTGAGCCATGAGTCCCAATAGAATCATCTTGTAAGAACTTATTCATTGCTTAGTGAGAATAATAAAGAAGAGTTATTTTGATTTCATGTATCTATATTCTTTTGAATTTCTAAATGATAAAATAATCTATGATGTTAGACTTGTTCAATTATCAGTGTAAGACACTGAATAATGATTCATATGAACTTAAAGGATAACTTCTAAATGTCCCTAACTGATCATTGATAACGTGAATGGAAATGAATTAAAATTAATATGTTAATCAATAAGATGATTGTGTTTCACCAATCATAATGCATAGATAATATAGATACATTATAGAGAGGATTTTTTTTTGGAATAATCTAGTTAATGAGAATGTTAAATGGTGGATACTATTACACTTTGACATATGTCTAACTTGATTTGTAACTACATTACAAATACGTATATGATTGGGCATACTCCAATTCATGCTAAATTGACCACAAAGTAGTGAAGGGATATTTACTCTTGGAAGAGAGATGATATCACTGGTCACTTAATATGTGAACTGAGTAGTGTCTAACTAGGCCTTGATTAACTAATAGTTCAATAATATGATTATTTCAATGCCACAAATAAGATCAAGATAGTGATAGTGTAAAATAAGAATGACTTTCCCATGCATTATATTGTCATGATATCAAAGTGCAAAGGAACATATTAGACAATTAGGCAGATAATTGACAAGATGTTTAATTCCATTTACATGGGTTATTATTAAGCCTAAAGGAGCTTAATAATATTTATTGGAATTTTGAAGTCAATAATGAGGACAAATAAGCCTACTAGATCACACACAAGTATAATTAACAAAGGTCATGACATTTCTAAAACGAAAAATAATTTCAAAAAGTGAATAGTCTATGCCTGTATATTTTACTAAGTTTAACATATAAAATATACAAAAAATACCAATCACATTATTTTCTTATGATATAATTTGGAACTAAATGCATTGAAAAATAATTTTGGAAAATTTTAAGGCAAAAAAGCATTCATAATTAATTAATTTTAAGGGATTGATAATGTCTTGTCTTAAACCAAGACAACATTCAAGAAAGGTTGTCTTGAATTATGACAAGCTAAGAATCCTTGTCCCAAAATTCATAAGTCATGTCTTAAAACATACCAATGTCATTTCCTCTTCCTCAATTTTATGAGTTTTATTTTTGGAGGTTATTTATTGGGAACTAAATTCTTTTAATATCCTAACATATCCTTTTCAACTAGGTATACGAGTTTAATTTAAATTCAACCTTCAAACCCTAGTCTTTCCATTCAAGTAAGAGGATATTACAAATACCATACCTAGATGAAAAAATGCCACATGTTTTTTCTTCCTCTCTTTTGGAAAGTTTTTCTCAATCATTAAACATTAAGATTGAATTTTGATTGGAGTTACAAGAAACAAAAATTTTGAGAGGATACTATATAGGGAATTAGACATGCTTCCTATTGTGTTTGTTTTCAATCAAACATAGTGGAATATAGAAAAAAATTCAAAAATATTATTTTCCTAACAACATCATACATAGAATTAAGAACACATGAATAAATCTTTGTTATATTTATTACCTCTTGAAGCGTGCTTTGCAAAACTTTCTAGAATACATTTGTTCTCAATCAAACATAGTGGAATATAGAAAAAAATTAAAAAATATGATCTGCCTAAGAACATCATACATAGAATTAAGAACATATGAATAAATATTAGTTGTATTTATTACCTCTTGAAGCGTGCTTTGCAAAACTTTCTAGAATACATTAAGATCTATATGACAAGGTCATGTACCAATCAATGAGTTGTCAATAGACTACCTTCCTCTATGTTCGCACACATATAATTACCTATAGGATAGGGTTGAGTGCTAGTTGTTTAGTGTTTTTATGGTATTGGCTTCCTAAGGGAACTGTAGAATAAAGCCTCTATCTTATTTCTTTTAAGAGGTAGATGGAAAAAACACAAAGGAGAAATACTTTTCAATCCCAAACAGCTATGTTGGATGAGTCAGTAAAAAATGAGAGTTGAATTTTTAATCTTGAACCCTTTATACACTACACACAGTTACAAAATAAGGAGATATTTCATTTTGATTAACTCTATCAAATTAGGTTGTTAAATCAAATCACAAATCTTCCTCTTTATCCACCTTATTTTTGCAATTACTAAAAAACTTATCAATTCTAATAAGTGGCTTCCATTTTACCACTTGCACTTAGCTTGCCTCATGTCCAATTATCCCTAATAAACCCTAAAAATTTGTCTTTTAAAATCCCAAATTCATTATAAAAGAAAATACTAAAATACCTTATTATGGGCATATTAGGTATATATCAAAGTATAAAATAATCCATCTGGAGTTTCATAGAGATTTCATGTCTAAGAACTCTAATATTAGACCTAAATTGTGAGAACCACTTATGAATCAAAACCATGTATTGTTCTCATTGAACGAATCTATTCCACATACAATATCTTAGACATGTATCCATGAATTTTGATTGCCACAGAATGCCTTTGTGTTTTGTAGGACTGAACCCACTGATTCAACTATTATTGACATGGTAGTGACTGACTAGGGATAGTTAGAATGTATTCTCTTACTTAAAGGCTTTATAGGCATATGCCTCATAATGCCAACTTAACCATTAAAATTCACATTTAAGGAAATTCTATCATAATATTCTCAGATATAAACATGATAAATAGAAATTCCTTACTTTATTAATCAAGGTAAAGAGTACAATATATTGGGATAGAGCAAACACTAACATACTAACATTTATTTATTGTAGTTGTGTGCATGAAGGTAGAGAGGAGTCACTCAAGAGTAGTCACTATTACTCAAAACCAATAATGATGTCGAACTAACAAGAAAAATTAAATTATCTTAAATGAAATCCTCAATATCATGGTCATATTATTTCTATTTTACGTTAAGCCAAAATTTTTGAATTCTATTGCCACTTGATTAACCTTAGAAAGATAAATATTCTCAATAGAATTCTATGATTACAATATGAACCTTATATGTGAAGTTTGTAGAATAGAGTTATTTATGTTTGGATGTGTTTAGTGGGTGTTTATTGTGTACTGGACATGTTTTATTATCTGTGCTCAGTTGCGTTAATGAAAGGACTACATAGCAGCTTACGGATAACTACACAGTATTAAAACCGATCTAGATAAGTACATAGATAGCAACCTGCTTGTGTATTACTACATGACCAATGAGTTATCATGTACAATGAACATGTAATCATATAGGGGGCTACACAGAAAATAACATGTATGACTAACATTGCACGACCAATGAGTAAATGTGCCAATGAGTATGTAACACCCCAAAAATCCATAAAATGGTTGTTTATTCCCCAAAAGTTATGAAGTTCTTAATACATGATTAAAATTTATAATTAAATGAATAAGGATCCTTTAGAAATTTATTAAACATATAACTATTAGAAATTTCCTACTATACTTAATTTATATCAAAATGAAAGAAAGAGAATAATCAACCGTGTTTTCTAATGAACAGCTATTGCACTATGCTTTATATAGCTAGGTATGTGCTCTAGATTTTATTCTTACTAGGTTAATATACTCATAATTGCATTTTATGAAAAATTGTAAAAAAGAGCATTGATGCTGGCAAGTGGATTTTTCATTTGTACCCAACTTTCAAAATTTGGAATTAAGCATTACGAGTTTGTGTGATCCATATAGTTTTTTCTTATTGTGTTTATCTTATGATGATTTTTTTGAATTTTATATAATTTTCACTATCTGCAAATAATTTGGAAGAATTCATATAGATGATTGTAAAGGATATATTTTGCATTACATTTGACATAGTCCATATAGTTTCGATATATAAAAATTATTGTCATGACATATATATGTGTCATTCATAATTTCAATGTTGATACAAGGTTTATCAAATTTTAATTAACGATGTATTCCAATTAATGGTTAGTGGTTAATCATTATACTCATTGAATGTTTTATTTATGTTTATAAAGCTTTAAAGATGCATATGATATAAATAGAAATTGACTAGTTTTTTTTATGGCACAAAAAAACATATAATGAAATTTTAAGAACAATATTATTTGTTGTTGATTCTTTTTTTATCTAACATGAGGTTTATGAACCCAAATTAGATTATGAAAATAAGTCTATTATTATTTGATTCAAATATTTGAGTGCATCATTTTGATAACTTACACAACCAACTATGGAAGGAGAAGGATTGTAGTTAAGGTTATACCTATGTACAACATGAACCTAGTAGTGAGGGTTATGATAAAGATATCATCTTTCTTATTAGAATTGGTCATTAACAATATGAATTTTATAAGTTTAATGAAAGTTGACTATTTTTTGAAGAGTGTTTTCTAAACATACCTGAGTTTTTGTTACCTAGTTATGCAGTTTCATTAAACCAACTATGATAAAAAATTAAAATTAGATTACATGTTCTTGTATTTTTCCTATGAATTTTGTGAATTTGCAAGGTGCATTTCATGGGCCTTAGTTTAGTTTTTAAATAGGCATGCATGCCTTAAAGTTGTAATAGTATAAAAGTATTATTAAGCTTTATAATTGCGACTAAAGATGGAGCTCCAGTGGGGAGCCCATAAAAAATTGTGTGCCCAACCATGAAGATGGAGCTTTGAAGAATAGTTATATTCTTATCTAGATAGGTTTATGGTCCATTATTTGGCATGTTTAATTTATGCATATATACTTCTTATGAATGCCAATGTTTACATATCTAAAAGTAAAAAAATGGTTTAATCCCCAAAAAATCAAGTGTTGAAATTATTCACTATTTTAAAAACTTATAAAGGCATTGATTATCTTTTTTAAGGCAAGGTTGAGGTAAGATTTATCTACACCCTAACATGATTAGAAAGAGTGTATTGTGAATGGATGAATAACAAAGATTTTTCCTTGAATGCCATATTTAATATGAATCCTTAAACATAGTAAGTCATAAAATTGCATTCTCGATTTAAACCATGTCAAAAGTCTTGAACGTATGCCCTTCTTTTTTGGTGAAGCATGGGTCAGACTTAACATGGAATGGTAGGGTTAGACCTAGGAAACATTAAATGGGTTTTGTGCTTAACACTTTATCATGTTAGCCAATTAGATCCAAGAGTCATGAATCAAGAATGATTGGATGTTTTCCTACCTAAGTAGCTTAGCCTCTAAGTGTATAAACATAGTTTGACTAGGGTGTTGTTGTGAAAAGTGTATCTTATCCCACAAACAAAATGAATTGTTTAAGGGGATATCAATTTTGTTTTTGAGATTTTTAGGCCTTAACTAATTAGTTGATCTTAATTCATGTAGGCTAAAAATTAACACAACTAATATGAATTATTCACATTGTGAATGGTCCTTGAAAGGGACAAAATGGTTCAAACAATATATTCTCAAAATTTGAGAAAGATTCTAAAAAATGAGTGAAAGTTTTATGTGTTGAACAAACATTTCTCATAAATTATTTGAGGGACATCACTGTTATCTAATTTATATTGGCCACAATGGTGCCTGAATTGCAAAGTTAATTCATGGACCTAGAGGCATATGATATTTTGGTGAAATTGAAGAGAATGTTCCAAGAACAAAGAGGTAAGGCAATGAAATAGGAAAGAGAAAACCCATTGGACATCTTAAACGTAGTAGGATCAAATCTAAGGCTCAGTTCAGGCCAAAGTTTAAAAAGAAGGAAAAAATAAGAGAAAGTCAAAACACATGTGTCTTAAGACTAATGGGAGTTAGGCTAGAAATCAAAACTTGTCCTTAGAAAAGTATGCCAAAGGTCATGAATAAAAAAAATACTTATTTCCATTGTAACCAAATTGGGCTTTGGAATAAGAGCTTCACACTCTACAAGGAAGACCAAAAGAGGATCAATACCAAGGCGTGTAGTTCAAGTATTTAAGTTATGAAGATTAAATATTTCTACCACTTTAGTACTTGGTACTAGTCATAGATGTTCTAACATTTGTTTTGCAAATTTGTAGGAACAAAGAATTAGATTGCTGCTTAAAAGAAGGGAAGGATATGCTTCTTCGTGGATGTTAAGGAGCACATAAGTTTCTTATTAGTCATCTCTTCAAGACTTAGAATTTAGACATCAAGTTATTAATAAATGTTTAATGTTGACCCTCTATAAAACATTGTTACATTTTTCATAATTGTTTTATATCTAGTTTTGGATTTTGATTTTACTATATTTATATAGTAGTTATGTGAGTATTCTATAATATCCAAATTTGTCTAAGTATTCTATTGCAAATTAAATACAAAAGGAATGAATTCCTAATATATTTGGAATAACTATCTCGTAGATATGAAACAAAACATACGGTAAAGACTTCTTAGAAGTGTTTTTGTCATATGTGTTCAGTTAGTGTATAGAAAGATAATTTTATCATTTAGTATATGAAAAGGAGAAATATGTGCAATAAGACTTCAAGCTATACGTGTTTGATCAGTACACGAGATATCCCCATATAGAAATGTGATTATTAAAGTTGTCATTTAGTACATATGGACAATACAAATGTGTACATCATTACTTCAAGGAAGAAGTGTTTGATAAATACACGAGCTATCTTTATATGGAAAAAAATGAGTAAATAAGTTAAATGACTTAATGAGTCTTATACATGTAAGTGTATGTTGATTGATTAAGTGCACTAAACCAAAGATATTGAACCAAGGTTTGAAAATCATATATGTATGATTAACCTTATAACTAATTTATCTTAGAACATAGTCATGTGAGTAGTGTGCCCAAAGGATGAAATGAAATTTTATGGCATACTTGATGATAAGTCAAACTCTTTTCCAAATCGAGATTAGTCATTGTACAAAAGGCTTTTCTTGTACAACGATCAAAAGGAAAATAAAAAACCAATGAGAGATATGGTGAAACTATTAACTTTCAAAGGATTAAGGTCTGACGTCATAAGTTGTGAAATCAACTTATGAGTATGCAAGAGTCCAAATCCAAAGTTTGCTTGATTTGTGAGATATTTCTTAACCCAAAATTGTGAACAAAAGAGGTTGTTGCTCAATTAGACTGATAGGGCCAATCTTACACGTTTATTCTATTTATATTTTAGCGTATTTTCATTATTTTTTCGATAGATAAATGCATGAATGTTAGAGTTTTCTTATGTTTATGTTTTTATCTTAGGTGTGCTCAGAAGACGGTGATTTCGCTATAGTTTCGATGGAAAACAAGGCACATCGAGTTGGGTTTGAATTGGTGCATTTTGGATTTGGCTTTGGCCTTGAAAATGAACAAGTGATGCCATTCTTTTGGACTCAAACATTCTCGGCCGAGGAAAGAAATTGGCATGGACAGAAGCCATGCCTCGATCGAGATTCATCAAAGTTTCGATCGAGGTACAAACAAATTGGAGATAACCTTGGCAGAATGGTTGTCTCGATCAAGACACTTTGTGTCTCGATCGAGACTTGTCCGATGTTGGGCAGTAACCTTGTCTCGATCGAGATTCAAGTGAATCTCGATCGAGACCGGATTGGAATGGAAAGCATAGGGCATCAAAATGTGAGTCTCGATCGAGACACATTGAGTCTCGATCGAGACTC
>CANYCX010741229.1:0-11899 GCA_948193385.1 Breynia disticha f. nivosa
CTGGGGCTGAACTTGGTAGGGAAGACTGCGGTTCGATCCCCCGCAACGCCGTTTGGGAGGGGAATAAAATCTAACCACCCGGGACCCTCCCCGAACCGGATTAGTCTCGGCCCAGTGGGTCGGGGATACCGGGGGTCAAACAAAAAAAAAACAGTTGTCTGATTTTTCTAACAGCAATTTTAGAAACAACACTTTTTCCAACAGCAACAATAGTTTTCAACATTAATCCCAAACAGACCCTTAGTTTAAATTATCCAAATAACTCAAAAACTAAAACAAATCCAAATTTTTTACTAAAATTTTCTTTTTTCCTGTCAAACCCACAAAGACAGCTTCTTTTTAGTAGCAACTACTGAAAACAACTTTATTTCAATCTTAAATCATCAATTATGCTACTAAAAATGAGTTTCTACTATATTTTTACAAGTCATACACCCTTACTTAAACTATAGTATAAACATTGAGTATTAAATTGAACCCAAAAAAAATTAAACTCAATATTGTATTTTGAATGAAACATCTCAAAATTTTGTTTTTACAAACTAATCAGGTGACATACGCGAACCCATCGTGAAAAACCCTATAAACCTCAAGTGAGGAAATAACAAAGAAAGAGCAAGAGACAAAGAAATAGAGTAAAAATGGCGATGTGTCTGAGAAAAGCAGTAAATTCAAGAAATGCGACACTTCTTCTTCGAAACTTTAATGGTTACAGTATCAATTCCATTCAAACTCGAAGTTTTTCTCATTCCTTCAACTCTTACAATAGTATTTTTTATTCTGAAACCGGAAAGGCTACACCTTTACCTTCTTTTGGAGGCTTTATTATAGACTCTCGACGTGGGTTCGCAAAAGGCAGAAAATCAAGTATTACCTTCTCTCTATTGTGCACTTATTTTATTGGTTTTGTTGGTGTGATGTGTAATCGAGCTGTGTTAGGTTATGAAGATTTGTTTTTTACTCTCTATTTTATTGGCATTTGGTGTTTCTTATGATTTAATGATGGAATTCAAGTTTGAATGTTGTTATTATTATTTGAATTTAGAAAATTCGTATCTGGTAATGTTGATTGAGTGATTTGTTTAGTTGGAGATTATATTGGTTTTATGGTGACTGTTGGATCTGATTTTGGTCATTTCATGTGTGTGTGTGTGTGTGTGTGTATGTGTGTGTTAGAGGATGACTCTGCTGGAGGTACAGTTCAAGTGACAGATATCGGACCATCTGTCAAGGCAGGTGCTGTATCTCAGATGGATGCGGCAATCGATGCATTGTCTCGAGAATTAATGAAATTGCGAACTGGAAGGGCTTCCCCTGGTGTGTTTTCGGGCGTTTTCTTATGTTAATTAAGTTGTTCTTCCATGATGTTTTTTGTGATTTATTGCTATTGATGTTTGTTTATTCTTATTATTTTTAATAGGAATGCTTGATCACATCATTGTTGAGATTGATGGTGTAAAGCTGCCCTTGAATCGGTTAGCCGTTGTATCGGTCCTAGATCCTAAAACGTTATCTGTGAATCCATATGATCCAAATGTATTTAACTTAACCTTATTCAGATGGCCTGAATGGTTTTCTTTTCATAGTTATTCCCAATGTATGTGCATTTTTTCATATTTAATAGTTTAATTTTCGTTTTTGAAAATTTTGCATCTCAGTCTGGATGAAAGTTTTGCTTGGTTTTCAAAATTTTTTATGCCAATATTTAGAAACTCCTAAATTGCATTTTTTCTTTTGCCAGGAGATAAGTCTCGTAAATATTGTTATTACAATAACGCTTCAACCATTTTGCTACTGTGCTGTTTATTTGCATGGTCATTTATATAGTGTTAACAATCACGTTACAATAAATTATATCTGCGAAAAACTATTTATTGCAGACCCTAAAGGCACTGGAAAGTGCCATTGTTTCATCTCCATTTGGAATTAACCCTAAAGTGGACGGCCAGCGATTGATTGCATCTATTCCACCGTAAGTAGTACACATTTTAGCTTTATCTTGGCACATATTAGCTTTATTCTTGCACTTTTCCTTTTCTAATTGAAGTATCATTGTTAATCTTCTAATACATTTCCCTGATACAAACTCATTTTTTATTGATTTTGTGAGAAGTTCTATTTGAAAGTAGAGGTATATTTTCAGTTTTTAATTTGCTGTAATGCCTTCAGTTAATCTTCATTTTCTACTCTATTAACTAATTGGTTTTTCGGTTTTGCTATTGCTAGATTAACCAAAGAGCATGTCATGGTGAGTTTATGATTGGTTAGCTTCTGTTTTTTTTAAATTCTTCTGGTTTTATGATTCTTGCATATGAAATGACAACGTATTGCTGCGTGCTGCTCCAGGCAGTCTGCAAAGTAGTTGCCAAGTCTGGTGAAGATGTCAAACAGAGCATACGAAGAGCTCGCCAGAAGGTACGACAATTTTTAATTAATAACAAATTGTGGCCTATGATTCACTAGTCAAATTGTGTAAGAATTATTGCGAGGAGTTGAGATTTGAGTTGCAAGGTTCTCAATGGTCATGGAAGCATAGTATATTTGAAGAAATTCCCTCTGACGACTATGTGTTGGTAAAAATTACAAAGCCATCAATTTGACTCTCAACACGCCTTAATTGCAAAACACTGTTGTATGAGTTAGTCATATGTTCTAATAGATAAATTTCACAAACAGTTTGTTGAGTGACCAAGGACAAGATTATACCTTGGCTCGGCACTCGGAACTTCTAATATAAAAACTTCTGCAAAGCTGCATTTTAGTGCATCGATCACTGCGTGAACAAGTTGTTTGTTATCTCTACTCAGGCGCTGGACACAATTAAAAAGGCAGGTTCAAGTTTTCCGAAAGACGAAGCCAAGAGACTGGAGAAAGAGGTAATCATGGATCTTTTTAACCATAGAATGTATTAGTGCAGTTATTACAATAATATTTGATATTTCTTTTCGTCTCAGATTGATGATTTGTCAAAGAAGTTTATCAAGTCAGCAGAAGATACCTGCAAAGCCAAGGAAAAGGAAATTAGAGAGGGTTAATTGGTGGGTTATCTTGATAATGTAGCAAACGAGCTGTGCCTATCTCAAAAAGGATGATACTCGAAGATTGAACTTTTAGCTATCAGAGGCATTGATTTCTTCTATTCTAGTAGTCACTGCAGTAGTTGTATGCTCAGTTTTACGTGCGAATTGCATTTCAGTAAGATCAGCTGCTGGATCTTCTTTGAAATAAGAACATTTATGGCTACTGTTGGAGATCAAAACCCTTGTGAAGACCAAGGTTTAAACTAGTGCTTCTAGTTGAAGCACTCATCTAACGACTAATCAACTATACAGTTTTTCTAAAGAGAGCGTCAAGGCTGTCTTGTCTAGCCATGAATAGCCTCCCTGGTGACAAGTTTTATTCCTCTGACCCACAGCTCTGCCATTTCCAATCCTCCATAACAAAAGAAGTGTAGCTCCTTATTCGTGGTGGTCAAAACATGGAACAAGCCAGGTGCATCTGTGTCGCCTTTTTTCTGCCTGTTCCTACAAAAAACTTGGCTTGGCCCCAGGTGTGCCTCTCGGCATATGACGTTTCTTCTGCTTGACTTGCCCCATTGAAGTACCCCAGCTTGTCCAAGCATTATTATCTTCTTTCCATGTGGTGCTCCTTTCCCACGTTTGGTATGCTTCTGTGCAAAAGATCCGCCCAACACAAGCTTACGAGCAAGCTCATCGAGAATCACATCTTCTGCGTCATTTTTACTGCCAGTATACTTTCTTGCAAGCAAGAGTGCAGTATCGCTTCTGGCATTCTTGTAGTCGCACTGAGCACCATGCAAAATCAAAAGCTTACATATGGCTCCGTGACCCTCCCTTGCAGCCAACATGAGAGGTGTATATCCATCCCCATCGGGAATGTTTACGTCATATCCCCTGTTTGTTAACAATCTCACTGCCTCCAAGTCTCCATGGCGAGCTGCACAGTGCAGGGCATAGAACCCTCCAGCATTTCTGTTTCCTTTTTCAAGTGCAAATTCAAGCATCACCCTCTCAAATAGATCGCGGTTCTGGTTCAGTTTGGATAAGGTGATTGCATTTTCACCAGCTTTGTTATTGAGCTTTACATCAGCTCCTGCATAAACCAGAAGCCTGAATGCCTCAACATGACCTTTTATGGCTGTAAACATTACTGCTGAGTAGCCGCCATCATCTTGAAAATTCAGATCAACTTCCTCCGACTTTATTATAACTTTTAAAGCCTCTGCATCACCGGTTTGAGCTACAAAAATTAGAGGTGAAAAAACAGAAGTATTGCTGGATGTGGGAACCTTCCCGGCTCTAACTGCATCAAGTAATGTTTGCTGAAACACAAGGCTCCACTGATTTGACTTGGAAAGTGAAATTAATGATTGGCCAGCGGTATTAACCATCCCAAAATCAGCACCGGACAAGGCCAGTACTTTCAGGCACGCTGCATGCTTGTATTTCGAACATATTAGCAGGGCATTATTTCCAGAATCTATCCTGGAGTTCAAGTCGCAACCCGAATCAATGAGGCATCGAAGGACAGCTGCATTACCTAAGCGGGCTGCCATGTGTATTGGCCGAAATTCAGTTCCCTGGGTCTTAATAAGAGATTCCACATTGGCACCACAGTCCAAAAGTACCTTCACAGCACCAGCATTGCCACAGAGAATGGCGTGATGAAGAAGGTTTCTTCCAAAATGAGAAGTGCTGTGGGATAGATGTTGCAGGAGCATGCGCAGAATAGAACCAGTATTTTCAAAATACTCCACTGCACACCAGGTGATGGCATAGGGCTCAGCTAGCCCTGCACCGACCCGGAACTCTTCTCCTGTTACTGTGTCCCATGACCATGCTCCCAACCTTACTTTGTCATCTATCTTAGCACCAGCCTGTTTAACCATTTGAAAAAAGGATCAAATTTTTGTATTTATGAAATTTTAAATAAGAACTGAGAAATTAAAATCAAGGGGTGAGGACAAGTCATTAATTAGAGTTGTGATCTACAAATTAATGAAAAATATAATAGTAAACAGTTAGGATGCACGGTTTACCTTAAGCAGCGTCTGTACCACAGCAACCTGCCTGCTTACTACAGCTGCAGCTAATGCTGTGCAGTCTACATTTGTGTGCAGAGAAGGCTTTGATGACATGAGAAGCAGTCTATCAGTTGCATTAACATTTACTCCACGCTGGCATTGGATAAGAACAGCCATTTTAATTAGATGTTAAACCCACAAATGAAATGAACGTGTAGGATAAGCAAAATTAAAACATTAACACCGCAAATTTATTGAAAAATATTGATTGAGTTCTTGGAAACTCTTGAAGACCTTAAAATTTTTTCATCTTTCACAAAATGACCACGGAAAATTAACTAATGAAAAGAAAAAGAAATGAAAAAAAAAGAGATAAAAACGTTCATAAATCATCCAAAAATAAGACTATACTGAAGCTACAGTTGTATTTTTTTTATTATCCCACTGATTCACCAAATTGTCAAAAGTAAATCACCAACAACATAACAAGAACAGTCAAATAACTAACATCATTAATAAGGCAATTCTTTTCTTAGCTTACTATTCCGTTAATTATTAGTATCTAAACAATGCAGCACATGTTTTTTACCTTCAAAAGCGTCTCCACGACTCCCAAGAAGCCCCTGCAGCATGCTGTGACAAGAGCATGCACAGCGACATGGGACCGAATGAGATCGGAGCCCATAAGCAATTCAGCCATATTTGCCCTCCCATGACAGCTTGCTTCCAGCAAAGCTTCCTCACAAGCTGGCTGAGATGCCCCTGCTCTCACTAAGATTTCCAGTATCTCAACATGGCCCTCTCGAACTGCTGCTGTTGTCGCGAAGCCCCTGAATAACTTCTGATTCACATCAGCTCCAATGCTCTGTGTCGTTTTGGAAAAAACAAAATCATTTACTTAAAAACAGAGTGAAGACACAATAATGTGATATCATATTAACTAAATATCGTGTTTTGACGTTAGCAAAAGGACAGAACACAGTAATATATATATATATATAAGTTTGCTATGGATCCTCAAGTAGTACAGAATGGCATGGCCACATTCAGACAAAGAAAGGGAACATCACTGACATTATAGATTAAGAAGCATGGAACTTTCATAATGTAATGGAAGAGGTGAGAAATTCAGATAGAAATAATGGAGATGTATATAATGTATTTGCACTCATTATGTACTTCATTGACAACTCGACATGGGCCCTTTCAGATAGCAGTTAGCGATTTTTTTACATGAATGTTACACTTAATAAAAACAATCCAATTTTATGAAACTTGAAAGTTATTTGAGTAGTTAGTGAATGTATTTGTGAAAGAACATAGATAGATGAATTATAAAAAGTTGTAAATTTAAAAATAAAAGTTGAAAATGTATAACATATACAAAAAGTGCATGTGCATGTAATTATCTCTAGCAGTTATCGTGTTACGGCTTTGCCTATGGAGATTGGTATTATTTGTATGTATTAATTTGTTCAATACAATATCTCTGCTTAATCAATTTAAAATCCAAATCAAATATTTACAACTCGATCAACCAAAATAAAATAATACCACTTTAATTAGTCTTCCGAGCTAGATATATTTTTTTTAGTCTAAACCACGAGGTATCTGAGCAACACAGACTAATTCTCGTTCAAGTCGGGCAGGATCATAAGTGCAGCAAAACTCTCCCAACTGAGTTTTAATACAACTATATACCCAAGACTCGAATTTAAAATCACTATTTAATCGAACTAGATATTATTATTCAACCTTACTGAATATGATCAGACAGTGACCAAAGTTTAAAACACTACCATACAGTCGATGATTACTTAGACCCAAATTGAAACCATCCAATACGAATCAGATTCGGATGTAGCTTTATTGGGAAAGAATGATTGAATAAAAAAAGAGAGAAGGAAAGAAAATCTGGTATTAAATTTGAACTACTATTGAAAGGGACATCAAATCCTAAAAAGTGAAAACATGTAAAATGACAAAAAGCGCTTTAATTTCGAAAACGATTCCCGCAAAACCCGACCACTTCATTCTTTATCGAACCAAAATAGAATCAAATAGTAATTTTTTTTTGCAGAATATTTAGAAAAAAAAAGTTACCAATATTCAATTTATGGAAGTTTCTGTTTGTGCGGCCAAATAGAGAAAATGTTGTAAAAAAATGAAACACGGCACGCATTTTTAAACATCCCAGCATTTTTCAAAATCCACATTTCTCTTATCGACAAGTTCGAATTTCATTCATTCCACTCAGAAAGAGAAACAAATCAGTAAAAATGAATTCAAATTGCAGCTTCTCCTCTTCTACGTCGTTTTCTTCTCAAAGACACAAACGTTAAAAAAAAAAAAGAAAAAAAGAAATCTGATTATCTTTCCCAGAATATCAACAAAATAAAACAGCACCAGAAAAATTCAAATTTCAAAAATAGACTCCTCTTGGACGGTTAAGATTTTAAGTTATTGGAAACTATTATAGTTGATTAAATAGTGAATATAAACTTTCGAATCGTCAAAATGTGTTTCAAATCTTCTTTATAATTACAATTCTTTACATGTAATAAAAGCATCTTTCTAACTAAAACGGTGGTATGATCACGAGAAAACGACAGCGTTTATGTAAAAATGGAGAAATGAAACGAAAAGGATACCAGCAAGTTTCTGACGAGGGCGAGATTGCCGGAATGAACTGCGAGAAAAAGCGGGGTAACTTCAGTCTTATACTCTTGATAGTCCACGTGGACTTCACAGGCTGACTCATCCTTTAAAACTATCTCACTCATTCTACTCTTGAAACAAACTGCTCCCACGAAGTTGACGTCGATGAATGGATCGGCGATGCACTCCATTGCGGAACTTATGTCGCCGGCAACCGTTGCTTGTAGAAGCCGCTGTGAGACTTCGGCTTCGTAGTCTACAGGGACTACTTGCCTGCTTCCAGTGAAAACCGTCATGACAAGTGGCAATGTGAGTAAGAGAGAGAGAGGGTGAGGAAGTTGAATAAAGAGAGCGGGCAGGGAGGTGGGAATATATATATTGAGAGTAGGAGAGGTAATTTTGTTGGTGCGAGGATGTTTTTAACAGTGGTTGAGAAGTATAAATGATAGAATGAGAAATGCGACACTGTTAACGATAAATATACGTGATTTCCATTTAAGTTTAAAAGTTGAACAATCCAGCTAAACAAATCTATGAGAATTAAAGAAAATAAAAGTAAAATTATATGTAAAATGAGCCTAGGCTCTCACAAGCAGGGGAATATTACTCGAAAGTCCACTCACATATGCCCAAAAACTCTTCTTTTTATTTCATTCACTAAGCTCAAAATGTGTTTCATTAATGAACTTTTACTATACCTACAAAGTTTTAGTTCCATCAATAATTAATTTAATCTAAGAAGCGTCATTAGTTATGGTGCCAATATTGAACACAAGTCAAAATTCAACTTGCCGGGACATGCTACGGACTTAACTTACGATTTCATCCAATACATATTACGCCTTTTTTTCTTTCAAAAAATTGACGGTGGAGCATTAATGGAGAGTGGATAGGCAAAATGGAAGCGAAGAGGTATGGAAAAGGAGGATGAGAATGGTCAAAGATGCTGAGTTCAGTAGATACCTGTAGTTTACATGCCTTTTTGTCTCCAGAGTAAACTCAGGCCATGCACTCATACTCCCCACTCAATACCAACCAACCATTCATCCATCCATCCACCAAGAGAGCGGGTAAATTAATTGATGTGGTGTTGTTTTATTTTAACTAATGATTTCGAATTCGAATCCTAATACGCATCTGCATTAAAACTCGATTGAGAGATCTTCGTCACTCTTATAATCCTGCTTAAGTCGAACAGAGATTAATATGAGCACCTACTTGCTCTAACTTTCTCTTTTTTTTCTTGAAACAAACGTTTCCCTCACCATTATAGATTCACTAGTCAATTGGAGTACCGAACTTGTTTTCAACATATTACCAGCATTTCACTATTTGTCTGCTTAGTCCATCTCTTTTTCCAGGTTGCTCAAAAAGTTAGCTGTATATTCTAACATTCATTTTCTGGTATAATATTTTTGCCGTTATATACATAATTGTTTTTCAATTTCTATATTTTTCACGCAGTTTTAGTGGTTTTTAATGAAACATTAAAAAAAGTAGAAACATAAAGAACAGAAACTTGGTATTTTTGTTTTAGCATTATTTAACTTGAAAAATAGAGAAGCAACCTAGTGGAGACACTAACTTAACTAACTCAGATATGATGGAAGTTGGTAATGCTTTATGTAGAGATTAATTAATTAATAATTGATTATGAAACTAATCAAAAATTTGTACCTTCAAGACAAAGACACACACTTTGCTTTCAAGTATATATATTTCAAATGGATTGATCAATAGATTAGATATAGTGATATTTAATTAAAAATACACTCATTCCGTCCCAATTTATGTGGCACATATTTTTTTAAAATTAAATTTTACAAAAATGTTAATTACGCCACATTTTTTTATTTACCCATCATAAATGAATTTGCATCAATGGAGCTTGAGAAAGATGATTGGTTAGTCATTATTAATTGGTGTTGACTTAAATCATCAATAAGGACATTTCAGAAAAGTATTAGGTAAAAATATGTTGTCTCACATAAAATGTGACATCCGAAAAACTATTTTGTATCACATAAAATGAGACGGAAGAAGTAGTAATTTTTAATCATATGGTGCGATTTTACTCTCTCGAGTTTATTTCAACCATCAAGCTATATGATGCTTCGTTTTATGAAAAATAAATTAATTGTTTTACGATTCATTTTGTAATATAATCACAACATAATGTCTAATTTCCAACTTTATTTTTTTTAATTTGAGTAATATGACGACTTTAATAGTTGTGAGAATTGGCATTTTCTAAATTAATAGTCGAATTAATTTTGCAAACACTAAATTTTCATTGAAAGATAATAATTGCTATGGCGTTCTATATTCATTGAATTAGGTAACCCTAATGAGTTCATCTAGTATTAATGACAAGACATTTGTATCTTGGTAATCGCAGGTTTGAACCCTTTCTGATCCCTTTGAGCTGAGGAATATGTAAATACTACTGTAAGTATTTTCTGAGTCTGATGGCTTTCCTTAAACTTAAACTAGGACATCATTCCCTCACCCTAAATTTTGTTAACAAAAAAATATTCATTGAATTAGAGTACAAAGACCAAAAAGACTTATATATATATATATATATATATATATAAGTCACCGTCTAATTATTGAGGAGCATGCTCCAAATCTAAATGAATGAAACAAAATCTTGGCTTCATAAACATAAATATAGTTAGGGGAGTAAATGAGCCGAGTGGTTCGGCGTTCGGTTCGGTAAGAACTCGTTCGTGACTTGGTTCGTTAGTAAATGAGCCAAGTTTAAACAAAAATTTAAGTTCGCTCTATAAACGAGTCAAACTTAAGCACTCAAAATCTCGGCTCGGCAAAGCTCGTGAATAAGCTCATTTAAATGTTCATAAACAAACTCATGAATAAGCTCGTTTAGTGTTCATAAACTGGCTCGTTTAAGTGTTCGTAAACAGACTCGTTTATTTCATAATACATGTGTGACATACTTAATAATTTATTTTATAGTTTATAGTCTTATAAATAGGTCTACATAATATTTTTGTTGTTCTAAATTATTTTTAAATATATAATTTATCGTGTAACTTATAGAGTTATAGTCTTATACATAAGTCAGTTTTGATGTTGAAGAATAACTTTAATGGTCACTTCTATCTATGAATGTTATATTATGATTTTAGTTAAACTTTGTTTGAAATATTTTTTAGATAAATATTAGTATTTTGGGTGGCAAAAATATTTTGATTTTATTTGATTCGATCTTATAAACGAGGTTCTATTTTTTAACATTTGTAATTTTCTTATTAGAATATTGAATGAGTCTTAGTTGATAAACAAGTTGTGGTTTGTGATTATATTATGTTTGTAAACAAGATTGTTACAACTCGTGCGTGAACATGCTCATTTAGCGTCTTGTTTAAGATGCTCGTCTTAGACTCGTAAACAGAGGCTCGTTTTAGGCTCGTAAACAGTCTCGTTAGCTCGTAAGTTTTAAATAAGCCGAGCTTAAAGAAGAATTTGTGTTCGACAAAAAAACTCTGCTCGAGCTCGAACTCGTAAAATTTAATGACTCTAGCTTGAGCATTTTAAAATTTGGCTCGGCTCGACTCGATTATAGCCCTAAATATAGCCATCTAGGTATGTTTAGTGGCCCATATCTCTCTACGTTTAATGTGTGGTTGTATTGAATTTTCTTTTACATAAAGTAATTTATCAAAAAATATATATATTATAATTTTGATTAATAAAATTAATACAATCGTCATATACAAAATTTTACTACACAATATATTATAATATAAATTAATAAAATTATTACAATTATAATATACAAAATTCTACTGCATTTAGAAATGACAATGGACAGAATATATCATTATTCATATTCATATTCTATATCCATAATCTACATATACCTGTGCAAAAGACAAGATTATTATTCATAAGTTATATCCATACCCTACAAATACTGTGCATATAGACAAAATTGTTACCTATAACCTACCAACTGAATACTCACTTAACCATTGAATATCTATTTACTCGTGTAAATTCAGTTGATTAACTAAAAAAAGTAATATGCTACTAATTCAAATATAAATTGTTCACTTAGAACAATGTGAAACATATATAAAATGTAAACTAGCTTGTAGGAGTATAAGTAGTGAAGGATGAAGTCTTATGAAGATCTCTATAACACATTAAATAAGAAAAGTGAAAAGAGTA
>CANYCX010741287.1:0-13579 GCA_948193385.1 Breynia disticha f. nivosa
CGGCCGGTTTGCCGGTTTTGGCCGGTTTTTGCCCGGTTTGCATGCAAGGCGGTCCAATCCTTTAAACCGGACCGGACCAGTGGCCGGTTCACCGGTTCACCGGTTGAACCGGCCGGTCCGGTCCGGTTTTCACAACACTGCTTAAATTTGAATTCGAGTTAGGTCAAATTTGGTCGGGTCAATATTTTTTAAGTACATGCCGAATAATTATTACGAAACAATCAGCATATCAATTTTCTCAATCTTAACGGTTCCAATCAGTAATGATTCAACCACATTCTTCAAACACTTTAAAATAACAATAAACAATAACGACCCAATTGGCCGCTAACATTGTTAATACAACCAAAATTAATTGCTTATTTTTAGCAATTAGTTCCAACTAATACTCTTTTTTCGAATAGAAATTCTCCAAATTTAATGAAATATGACATAGTGGTCGGGTTAGGTTAGGATTTGGTTTGGTATACATTAATTATTTTATGTATTAAAAAGTATAGTTGTCGAGCTGGTCAGATTCAGGTTGAAAAACTCTAAACTAGAATTCCACCACTACGTTACGTTGTAGGGTTAATAGTTTATCAAACCACACCAAACTAGATTTAGGTGTGTTATTCTTAATTAAAAATTGGGTTGAGAGGGTTCGGTTTGAACAGATTGGTCGGGTTGACATTTTTTGCAATCCCATAATATTCACACACTTAATTACATTATTATCCATATAGTGCGCTTATAAAAAGACATTCATTTGATGATATAATCTCTCACGCTCACACGATTTTACTCAAAAATTTTACTAGAATACTTATTGACTTGAGTGTTAGAGGGTCTTTGAACAACTAATTAACTTCACTTTTATCTTATTTTGTAGGACGTGAAACACACATTATCAGTATATGACCAACTTTACGTACCATTACTGGAGTTTATGCAATAACAATTGACGCCTTTAGAATGTATTATGCTATGAAGACCCTTCTTATTTTACCGAAACTGTAAGAACACGTAAAATTAAATTAAATCTAACTAAAACTATTTTTAACTACACAAACCCAAAAAAATAAATTTAAATTTTACTGCATTTAATGATAAGAATATATTATCCCATTAAAACTATTATTCAAGATAACTTATAATAAAAACTTTCGGGCTATAGGGGTTGTTTATTAAAAGTTCAAATGTGAAATTATGGATTCGGTCACAAAATCATAAAGCACCATTTATTTATAAGTTGTTTTCATATCACATTTTTGCACAATAGGAAAAGAAAAAAAAATGTGTCACAAAATGCTTTATTTAGTCAACTAAGTAATAAATGTCCAATTAATTTCTTTCCAATTTCATGCCCTTTATTTTTCAATTAATCATACCTCAAATGAATTAAATTATGAACTAACTTGCATAGTCCAATGCTTATCTTAATGTAGCTACCAAACAAGAATATGAGACATCACAATTGTCGTTATTGGCATTGTTGGTTTAGGTTCTTCTTTGTGTTACAATTGGCATATTGCCTCCTTTATTTCCGTTACTTTTCAATTTAAAATCTCAAAAATTTTCAGATTAGAAAGCTAAATTATTGTTAATGCCAAACAAGTCATAGGCCCACGAGGGTTCTTTAAGGCATGGATACCTTCACAATATCATAGTTTGGTAGATATAAAAATCAAGATTAAGACAAAACTGTTTGATGGCCAAAACATTTTATTAATATTTGTCCTAAATTTAATTAATGGTTTCACGAATGCACCGTCCCAACAATACTTTTCTCAACATTGTCATCCATTAATATTATTTAATTAAGCTACATGTATTTTCATTTTATTTATAATATTTTGTCAATCTTTTTGTTACGTGTGTTTGGTAAGTCAAAAGTCTATATATAAGTATGAGAAATTAAGTATATTTTTTCTATCTCTTTTTCTAACATTTTCCTATTAGATTGACTCATGACATATAATTTAAATGAGATAATTTATAATTTATTATTATAAATTATACTAAATATATTATATTTGATATATTTTTACAAATTTTATATTAAAAAATGAGAATACAATAATATAAATAAATTGATATTTATTTATATATGTATATTTTTTATAATATTATATTAATATATAGTTATTATTTATCAATTATTAATATTTTACAGGTAAATTTTACTTTTTTTATAAAGAGTATGCTAGAAGACATTATTTCAAGAAAGTGAGGAATAATTTTTTTTATAAAATGCATAAGTTTAAAATAAAACATGAAGAAACGCGATAAACAAATCAGTATCATCTAAAAAATAAGAAATAAATAACATTATTACAAGAAAAAATACGATAAAAACGGCCGCACACTACCCTTTATCTCCGTCCCTGTTTTAAGAATTAGATTACCAATAATTTTTTTAAAGTGAAAAAAGATGGGACGAAGATGATGTGCCTCAAGAAATAATTTATATCGAGAAACCTCTTTACAAGCCAAATGGTTTAGTAACCCAAAAGATTACAAGCTGTTTGAATTTTTCCACTTATATATATTTTACCAAATTTATCAAACAATACATAAAAATAATTATTCAAAATTTTTAATTAATAAAAATATTTATTTATAATACAAGTTTTTATAACATTTATATATATCCTTTCTTAAAATTTAAAAACATTACACGTTTCAAAAATATATAATCTTTTTATTCAAATACTCCATAAACCCAATTACATATATATATATAATTTATTATATAAAAATTAATTTTATATGAGGTCAGAGTCATTAGTAGCCGTCGATCTTTGACTCACAAACAAAAAACCATCTAACGGGTCAGATCTCCCCTTAGCTAATTCCTTCACTTTTGCAATTGGGGCGGCACTACTACTTTTCAGCTCTTTTTTTATTATTTTAATTTTCAATAAATAAATTCTTTATTTTTTTTTTCTGTTTAAAAATAAAACCTCCTTCTTCCTCTTCTTCAGCCTCGGATCTTTCACATACATATCGAGCACGTTTCTCCTTCTCTCGCTAAAACCCATCCCTTATTTCTCTCACTAAATTCAACCCAAAAGAATAGTGAAGAGAAAAATATAATATTACAGGTAGAATTTAAGAATCATATTATTTGTGGAAATTAATGGATACAGCAATCACATGTTTTTCTGATTGTTTTGTGACGAAATTCGAATTGGGTTATCGTTTTTTTTTCAATGACGTTGCGAACTTTATGGTTCTTACACGATGGGTTGTTTAAAGTTTCTGTTTTTATTCATGATTGTGTTCGTTATGAATTTTTGGCTGCTTTTTTATGCAATTCCTTTAATGGAAATTTCAGCTTTTGTGAAGCTGAAATCACGGGGAAAGAAAAGAAAAGGTCTTTATTTTTTGTGGGTTTTATTTTTAGTGAAAGAACGAAGAGAGAGTTTTTTTTTTGACACACAGAGTAATTCATATGAGTGGAGAAGTTTGTTGCCTGAAAAAACGATAATTCCCTCTTTTATTGGAGAATTTGTGGCCATGTGGATCCTTATTTTCCTGTGTAGCTAGTTAGTTTTGTTTTTGTTAAAGTGAGAATTGAGTTTAAAGTCCTTTGTCTCTTTTTGTATCACTTGATGATAATTCTTTTCTCTCAATAAACCAAGGTTTTTATTTCTACCTTTGCATTGATGCTTGTGCATCTCAGAGTTAATATGTTTTCCAGGTCCTGACTCTTGTTAGTTTTTGATTGTTGAATTGTTAACTGTCTTGCGTTTCCTTGCAAGTTAAACTTTTTAGGTGAATGTTAGTTGCCCTGTATGTTCATGAGTTTTTTTTGCTTGTTGTTAAATGCTTGTTGGCTCTATTAACTCTTGCATGTGGCCGAATAAATTTCAATCAAATTGTTCATCAATACAAGCGTACAAGTGTTAAATTTTGATATGATTTCAGTATGTATTGGATATATCTGGTCTGATTATGGCGATTTTCTTTATCATAAGGATTTTGGTGGTGATGAGCGTTTAATATTCTCATTTTTAGTTTTTTTTTTGGGTACAGGATTAGGAAATTTGCAGATTATAGAACTTTGACTTGGATTCCTAAATATATATCTCTACGCTGAGAGTGCCTGCAAAATCAGTTTCTTGATGAGAGCAAAAAAAAAAAAAGGATAAACGGATATTTTTAATAGTATAGTTTTTATTTTTGAGATGTATTTTAGCTCTGACTCTGTTCTTGCCATGTAAATTGTTTTTCGCACTTCGGTCCGGTTGGGATTTTTCTCATTGGTCAGTGTAGAATGTTTCTGGGATTGGTTTTTGTTTGCTTCACTTTGCATCTTCTGAAATTCCTTCTTGCTTGTCTCTGTTGGAGAAAACTGTTTCACGGTACCATAGATTCTGATGGCACCTTAGTTCTTTTATATTGATTTTAAATTTTTGTGCATTCTTTCTTTAGACAAATATGTTTTGGTTCATTATATATACCTGTCTAACTGCTGTATTTAAAATGTTCTTGGTGCAGAGAAAAGTGCCATATAAATAGTCATGAATGAATGCTCAGGCAAGAAAAGTGAGGATGGGCTTGTTGTCTCCAGGAAGGCATCTTCCCATGTCCTAAGAGGAACGGCTGATAATAGAGATCGTAATGTTCAACATTGCAACCGAATTGGATGTAATGGCATACGTAACTCCTCTATAGGTACTCAAATCAGCTGTTCAGGAAAAGCCAAATCTTCAAGGCCATCACTAAGGTCCTCAACTGGAAAGGAAATAATTGGAACCTCTTCAAGGACTCGCTCCACAGTCAACAACCAAAGAAAACCTTTGCAAGAACCTAGAAGAAAGCTGTCTTCTCAGATAGAAACTGATTCATCTGAAAGTGGCAGTGTCCAAGAAGAGGCTGAAGTTTCAGATATAATAGCCCCAATAGGAAAAATTCAAAGACGTTTACTCTCTGAATATGACAATACTGGGACTAGTGATGCTGTGTCAACTGAAGCTGGAAGTTCTAACGCAGGAACAACCACAAAGTCTTGTAGGACTCTTCATAAACGGCCAGGATTAGGTAACCGGGATGTGCTTGTTGGCTCATCTACTTCATCGACATCTAAAAGTACAAGTCAAGGGATTCATGCAAATCCAAACAGGTATGGTTTAAGGAATATAAGATGCAATGCGACATCTGATGTTACCACATTGGGTTCTTCTCTAGATGTAAATCAAAGTAGAAGGAAGGATGCGGCTAAAAAGAGAATATCTGATGGAGAAAGTAGTTTCTCCACCAGAGGTAAGAAAATGAGTGCATCAACATTGGAATTGCGAAATTCTAGTTTGAGCTCTGGTATTTCGATTTCTGATTCAAGACGGCCACGAACAGGACCTTCTAACAGAGACAATGGTGCTTCATCTGTTAGGACTCGAAGAGCAATCAGTGGTTACTCTAGGGCAAGACCTAGTGTTCAGGGTAGTGAAAGTAATATATCACTTACTGAAACAACCCATACCATCCCAGAGATGTCCCAATTTCATCATCCTCTTAATGTAGCTGGTCCTCCTTCATACCAATTATCTTTGGATACATCTTTAAGTCGTTCCAGTTCCTTTTCACTGCCTGGCGTGAGTAGCAGAGAGAGTTTGTTGGGTATTAGACCATCCAGTCCTGCAGAAGTTGGTAATAACCGACCTACAATGAATCGGGATAATTTCCGGCGCTACAATATGGATGATATTGCTGAGGTATTGAGCTCATATTCTATTCTGTAACATATATTGCAATCTTTTTGTTATGTATTTTCCATCGTGCTAAGCTAATCAATCTTTGTTTCTGTGTTTCTGTTCTTAAAGCTTTATACTGAAACTGTTATTTAATGATGTTGTGCAGATGTTACTGGCACTTGATAGGATTGAGCAGGACGAAGAACTTTCTTATGAGGTATGTGGTGCTGTGATATTCTAATATTTCTGATGAGTTCATCTTTAGGCTCATTTGGACAATTAAAAAAATTGCAGCAATTGCTAGTTCTGGAGACCAATCTGTTCCTAAATGGTCTAAACTTCTATGACCAGCATAGAGAAATGAGATTGGATATTGATAACATGTCATATGAGGTTTGTTCTGTCTATCCCTCTTTTATTATGGATGGCAATTTCCATAACCGTATTGCGAGATATTCTTATTTATGCTTCCATGGTGCTACTTTGATAGGAATTATTAGCTCTAGAAGAAAGGATGGGCACTGTTAGCACAGCATTGACAGAGGAAGCATTGTCAGAATATGTTAAGACTGGTATATATCAGTCTGCATCTCTGGAAGATTCAAATTCAGACTTCAGTTGTGATAAAGATGATGTAAAATGCAGCATCTGTCAGGTCTTCCTTAAATTCCTTTATCCTACGCTTGTATCTTTCTCTCAATTGTTTCTAATTTCCATACTTATTTGATCGGATGTTTCCCATATGCATAGCTGGTGATCAAACCAATCTTTTCATTTTTCTTGTGCATGGATTTTTCTTAATTTTACTATGTTTTCACTTGAGGGAAAAAAGGCTTTTTATCTTTGTGAAGTTGTTTATGATGATAATGCTAATTAAACTTCCAGAAATTTGTGAGTGCTAATTAAACTTTGCAACAATTGCTGGAAGAAATTATCTTAGGTTATCTGATGAAAGCTGATTCTTTCTGCAACTTTATAAGAATTTTGTTCACTTTTCCAGGAAGAGTATGCGGAAGGAGATGAAGTGGGAAGGTTACTGTGTGACCATATGTATCATGTGGTCTGCATAAAGCAATGGTTGAGGCTGAAGAACTGGTGCCCTATTTGCAAAGCTTCTGCAGCAGCTCCCATATCGTTACCACCTTCAAAACTCACCTAATGAAGTGGTTGCAGGAGACGGACTTCTCATTTTGTAAAAAAAAAAAAGTCTGTCCTCTTCCATTTTAATTCTTTTGTCCCTCTTTCCATCTTCACAAAGTTTCTTTCTTTTGTACATACCGTTTCTCTTCCATTTGAATGGAGTAATAAATCCAGGCTCTTCTGCCTGTACAGAAACTCTGTTCGTAAAATCGAAACTGTGAATGTAATTTCAAACATGGTCTTCCGGACAGTTCTTATGTAGTTTGTCTGCAATGAAAAATTGGCAATTCGTTTTCAGGGAAAGATTATTCAGGTGGTCAATCGGTTGCTTGAGCAAAGATGCTTACTTGTGTTCTGTGTCGTGCCTTGTCCAGATGGCAGGTTCTTGCCTCTACACAAAGCAACTCGCATGGGTGAAGCAAGCTTAAGGTTATCCTTACTTGCAAGATGAAAGTTTAGATTCTCAGAATTAGTATCTCTGCTTATAGAAACTCAGAATGATAATATAAAAAGGAAAGTGATGTTGAATGGAAAGGAAGAAATAGGACCCAGCAAAGGAGCAATATGATGCTGGTGAATCTTTATCAAGTCAATGCTCTAATCAAACACCAAGATAAGATAACCATTAGAGAAAATAATTGGCTTGACTATCAGTTGATGAAGATAGACAGAAGGAATCTTCAAACCTTTTAAAATATGGTAAGCTAAGAGTACACATTTGAGAAAACAAAAACAAATAATAAATGAAAATAGGAAACAGATAAAGCCCCATTTGTCATGCTTTTAGAAGAACACATCATTCTTCTGATTTTTCAGTTGTATGTTTTTTCTCTTTTTAGCAACTCCCAATGTTAGATTTTTGGTCCAATGTTTTGGATGAATAAAGACAAGTGGAAAATATCAATCACAAGTAAAGGTTTCAATTTGAGTTAGATAAATTATAATTGTGTTGTATTTTTTTAATCAAATATCTTTATTTACGACATAAATATTATAGAAATTAAATTCATGTTTATTCGTGTTGAGTCATAATCGTATAATCAGCTGACAACCTTACGGCCAATTATGTCCAGAGCAATTGATTAAAGATTGACATCTGAAGAAGAAACTCGATTAGTAATTAAGAATTATGGCTTTCCAAAGCAATCACTCAGACGAAAAGTCTTTGAATGTGTACTTATGTTTCCTTAGTGTCTTACATCAGTTTCCAACATTAGCAGTGAGTGCAGAAACGCAGAAAGGAAAACATTTTACTGTCGAAAAGAAATTCTCAAGGTAACTGCAGATACAGAACCTCAATTTATCGGCGATGAGGTAGCTTGATGCTGGTAACATCAATCCAACTGTAGAATGTATCAGTGATAAGCAAGAAAATAAAATCACCATTTAAGAACATTAAAGACATCATTCAGCAGAATGAAAGACATGATATGATTGATGTGGTACAGAACAAGTTTACAACAAGCGTAACAAGCATTTATAGATCAAGAGAGATTAAAATTAGCAGATACTATACTACAAAACTTGAAAAAAAAGGCAGTAAAATCTTATCAAAACAATAGAAAGGACTGTCTGCCATGTACCTAGTCAATGAATCTCAAGAAAGTCGAGAGACATGGAAAATCCCAGGTTTAGTACATGAAATAAACACAGAAGTCCCACATGAAAGCGGCGGCCTCCAATATAAGTATGACTGTTTATGTTCTCGAAGTCTTAGGGAAGAACAAACAATGATTGAAGGGCTTATGTGAAGAAGACTTCCTTTCCACCACCTTATCAGAAATGCCAAAACCTGTCCTTCCACAGAGCATTTGCAAAAAGATTCTCGTCTGCAGAAAGTATGCTGAGGATTCAACTTCAAAGGCAGACAGGCAAAAAAACCTGTCTTGTAACTGAATTTCTCTGCTACCAAATCGCATATGTTATAACATTTCTAAAAGGTCTGTAAATTGTTCAAATAGTAGCCAACATAAAAATGTATTGAAAGGCATCTCTTTGACAAGTTAATTGCATTTGTTTCTAAGTCATTGGTAGAATACTACACAGATATGAACGTGTTGTTATCAGATTATTTGGACTCTCTCTCTCTCTCTTATCATAAACTGCAGAGCACTTCATTTACTTATTAGGAAACAAGATTGGTAACATGACAGATTAAGAACAAAGGCGAAACTGAGAAGAGGAACATTAACAGTGTAGATATATTCTTCAGGTGTCATTTAACTGAAAAAATAAAGTTGACAAAACATCATAACTGTTAGAAGTAAACAGACTACTCAATAGATATGAATGTGTTATTATATTGGAATTCCAATAAATTCTGAGATTCTAAAATACATTAAGAGCCAGACACAGCAGCTCTTTCACCAGTGGATTTCTACCTTTCACCATGTTACAAAGAGTATCCCTGCAAAACTGTCTTTGATTTTCTCTTCAACAAGCTTTAAATCATACACAAGAACTTGATACCTGCCGCGATGGCAAGGGATGGCCAGCATCAATGCCTATCATACAACAGAGCGATCAAAGGCATTCTATCAGAAAGTTTCCCTTGATTGGTTGCTGCCGAACAATTTATCTTCATACAGGCTCTGCAGCAGGAGAACACGGACATTGGGATGCTCAACCCCGTGATTTGTCTTGTAAGCGTTGAGCTTCAATCACTCGGTAGCTATCCAGTTCATCCAGGCAATAATTTCTGGAGGTGTGCCAATGACTTCAAACTACACCCGCCAATGCCTGTGAACCAGGATAGCATAATCTTCATGACAAAGAAATCTTCTTGAGAATACATCAATGCTCAAATGCTTGCATGCAGATTTTCTCCAACAGCAATGGCCAATCTTCACCAAGCTGCTGTGGGTTTAGCTCCATGGCCACCTTGAAATCAAGCAATGATATTGAACAACGTGACCTCTGTTCGTGCATAACTTCTGCAGATCCACTGGTACTCTGCATATGCAAGTGATTGCTTGGCCAAATGCCATTCGTAATCTTCCCTTGAATCTGCTGCTTGTGAACTGGCTGTCTTATTGGATCTTGGGGAGACCTTGCTCCAACCAGATCAACACAAGACTTTATTAATCTCTTTAAATACACATCCAACATGTTATTCAACATACTTGCACATTCCAATGAAACACCTCCAAGGCCCTGTGCTGATGCAACCTGTTCCATCCGTTTTCTCAACATCTCAGTGTCAGATAACCCGCCACTATCATAATAACTAACAAAATCACCACCACTTTCCACGGGCATAGCTTTTCGGGATCCACCCACACTGGCTGGACAAAATGGAATCCCCAGAGGTGCCCTTAATGGACTTCTAGCAAAATTCGTGCGATTTGCTTGGTCTACTTCTCCATCTTCCACAAAAGCTGACTGAACTTTACGTGTCCTCGGAATTTCACTGGGCTGACTAATAGATACCTCTCTTTCATTTTCAGGTTGTTCAGCGACTACTTGAAGATGCTGCATCGGCCTTTGGTAATCACATGGAGGCAGCTCTGAATTCTCCAAAAGATGCTTACTTCCACTATCTTCTGTACCAACGGACTGATGTGAAACACAGTCAACTTTCCCATTTGGCCCAAGTTGGCTAGGTCTATCTCTGATCTTTCCACGTACCCCTGTCCTTACTTTCCGCGGAGATACTGGCAAAACCCCATTAGACCAAAAGCCCGAATTTGGATGCTGATTTGTAATAAGTGCCCCACCTTGTTCATGATCTTCCCCAACAGCAGAACCTTTTGCTGCTTGACTTGCAGATTTTGCGGGACCAAATTCATTCACTGGAGGCGGGGTCTTTGCTTGGCAGGCATTCTTCAAGATCGAACGAATAAGCTGATTATGCAGTGGGATATTTTCTCTTCCGAGGAGCCGGAAACATGACTTGTCAAATTCACTCTTACTCAGCTTCTGGTTTAAAAACCTGTTCAAGTTATAAAAGTATTTCTTGGACCTCTCCAGCCCAACCTTCTTCAATATCTGAATTCTCAATTCAGCCAAATCAATTCTAGAGCTCTTCTGAGGTTGCATTTTTTTTTTCAGCAACCGGATCGATACAACATTCAATGCAACTGCAAAACCTCTAAACCCCTCAAATACCACTCCAAAAAATCGTTATCCACTTCTAAAAACAACAAAAACTTCTGCACTCCACATATCAACTCAATTCAATTAAAAATCTAACCTAATCCTCTGCATTCTTCAAAACAAACAAAAGTTAACACACTGCACCCCTACCAAAATAAAGCTCAAACTCTAATTCCACAAAACTGAAAATCACAGTTGTTTCTGTTTCCAAACAACGTAAATTCACCTGTCCAAACACCGTACAATGCAAACCCAAATCTCATCTTTGCAATAAAAAACCAAAACCCTAGGGATCAAAACTCACTCCATAACTTAACCCAAAACCCAGAAACCAACCCAAATTAATTCAAACACATAATATAACAAAACCCTAAACTTCAAATCCACAAAAACACAAAACCACGCGTAAAAATTCCCTCTTTCAACTTCAATATCACTCAACCCATTATTTAAAAACACCACCTGGGTTTCAAATTCCCACCTCAAATTCACAACCTGTTAACTTCAATTTCCAATAATTGAAGTTTAATAAGGAGAGATCAGTGTGAAGTTGGTCGAATTGAACTTCAATCAAAATTACGAAAAAACCCCTCAAACAATGAACACGTTTGAAATAATAAGAAGTCCAACTTTGAGAGTGATTAGAAAGGTCTAACCTTTAATGCAAAAGAGTGGGAAAAATCAAGACCCTTCCGAGAGTGAAGTTGAAATCTTGAAAGGTAAAAGGAGTGAATTCGAGGTGGGTTTGGTTATGGTAGTGAGAGGCACATTGGTAATATAGATTGATGGAAAGAAAAGAGAAGAGCTTGGTGATGTTGCGGTCTTCTCTTTATTCTTCTTCTTCTCCTACTTGTACTCTTCTTCTATGTTGTTTGAGGTTTTTTTGGTGTGCGTATGTCTCTGTAGTTTGAGCTCGATCGCTGAAAGGCTCCGACCTGTTTTTATTTTTAGTTTCTTTTTCTTCTCTCTTTTTAATTTTTTAATTTCTCTCTCAATTTTTTTGGTTTCTGTCTCCCTTCTCCTCTTTCTTTCTTTCTTTCTTTCTTTCTTCCCTTGCATTCATAAAAATTTAGTATAGATTGAGATAATTAGATATACAGAAATAGCTTAGAAAGTTCACAAATTTAGCATTCAATTAAATATTTGTGAAAATTAATTACTTTAAATCATTTACATTAAAGAATGACTTTTGGAATTTAATGATTTTGTTGGTGTTTTTCTAAGTTTTATGAAATATGTTAAGAAGAAACATGAATAGTAGTAACTTAATCTTAGTGGTTTGAAAATAAGATATATGATTAGGGGACATAATTTAAACGAATCAAATTGAATTTGGTTTTTTCATTTTAGTTTGTTTGGTTTGTTCGATTTATTAATCCGTTTGTTTGGTTTATTTGATTTAGTTTTAGTTTTGATTTTAGAAAATCGAATAAACCGAACAAACCAAAAAAAATAAAAAAACTTAAAAAAAATTATTTTTAATATGTTAGTTTATTTGGTTTTAATGACTAATTGGTTTTTTTTATTAAATTTTAGTTCAATATTAATCTAGACTTAAAATAGAATGAATAGATTACAATTAAATAAAAGCAACAACTAAACAATTTAAAAGGTAAAAGAAATTCAAAAAAAGGCAAAAAAAAAATATTTGGTTTAACATAACGAACCGAACAAACCGACCACTTCAGTTTGATTAAAACAAAACCAAAATTCGGTCCAATTTATTCGAATTACATAAACTCTTCAATTTGTTGTAACTCCTATGTATGATCACTCTCTTTTTGTTTCTCATATTAAGAAATCATAAATCATATTGTTTATTGTTTAGTGAGTGCATTCGGTTTTTTCAGTTACCTCAACTTTATGGAATTTTTTTCTCCCATATCTCTTTGGTTTAATATTGAAAAAAAAATGCTAAATCGAATTTACATCAAATTTACAACAACTGCAAAAACTTCACATAAATGAAAGAAAATTACGAACATCATTATGCTCTAACTCAAAGCATTGTTCGTTAGTAACATGTCCAGATTGTTGTCTAAACAACAATGAAAAACAATTATATTGATCACGATCTATAAAAAAATCAAATATTAGAGAATTTAAGTTTGTATCCTCTAATCTATGCTACTAAAGTTAATGACGGTTTTATAATTGTAACACGTGACATTTTATTTGTTAGACATGTGGCTTCATATACCACTACATATATAATTTTTCTATAAATATATTTGTAAATGATTAAAGAAATAATTGATTTTATCTATAAATGCAAATAAAATCTGATTATTAATTTTGTAATTATCTATACAAATCTTTATATATCATGCACAAACATAAAAAATTAAGTTTTTTTTTTTAAATATTTCATTAACTAAACATATTTGTTCAGTAAAAGAATATTTAAAATATATAATCAAAATTTATAAATTTATTTTTTTAATTTTTCTTAAGAGAAAAATTAATATGAAGTACTATTATATTATAATAATACATTAATAAATAATTACAATTAGATAATATTCATTGATATATATTAAAAAATTATTCATATATTAGTAGTGAATTTTGTTAATATTCAAAAAATATTGTCATACATATACTAGAAATGAAGGAATATTGTAATTAATAATACAACATCTAATTAGATGAAACTGTGTAGATTT
>CANYCX010741514.1:0-14351 GCA_948193385.1 Breynia disticha f. nivosa
CGCAACTCACACAACTTTCTCTGCTCATACAAGGAGTCAAACAACGCACACACACACATTTCATTCCCATTCATAATCATTATTTCAACTTAAAATGAACGAATTTTTTTGGGCATTAAAACTATGATTTATTTGATGGAAAGAGTTGGGTATGTTTGATATGTATTATGCTATATGATGAGTTTGTGTGGAAATTGTGGTTTGTATGTTTGGTGCTTGATTACAGTGCTAGGGTGAAGGATGTGTTGAGATTTTGAGTTGTGAATGCTTGGTTATGTGGTGTGAAGTTGAATTGTAAGTGAACCTTGTGAAATGATGTGTTTTCTTTGAAGAAATATTAGATGTTATAAGTATGTGCTCTAGATGAATTGTGGTTTGAACGTGGAATGCATGAAATTGCATTTGACATATGTCCATTATGGCATAACATGATCATTCTTTTATGTTCACACTTTGAGACAACAAAAGGGATTTTCATGCCCACAAATGAGAAAGAGAGTAGATTCTCTCTTATAAAAGAAAGAAATGGGGTCTTGAGCCACAATAGAAGAGGAGAGTGAACTCTGTCTTACAAACAAAAAGCAATGGGGTTTATGCCCAAAAATGAGGAAGAGAGTGGGCTTTCTCTTACAATAAGGCTCCAGAGCACAAACATTTCATTGTATGATTGCATTAGCATTATCATGAATGCAATCATTTATCCTTCATCATTGTTGGTTTATTTTGTGAAATCAAAATGCGACAGATATATATCAGTGTACGTGTTATTGTGTGGAATGTGATGAAATATGTGTTAATGTGGAAGAATTATGAATGTGGATTGTTGTGAAACGATTTAATGCGTGTGCAAATTGGAATATTTAATGCCATTTGATGATTGTTAAAAGGTATTGGTAATGTAAGTTGAGGATGTTTAGTGAAGGTTAGAAGTAAGTTGTAATTTGGATGTTTTAGAAGTGTGTGTTTGATGTGTTTGGACTTAGTTATTATACCTAGAAATATGGTATTGTTATGGATGGATTGCTATGTGTTAATATGTTAAATTTGTGATTTCAGCAGGTTAGAACGGGCTGGAAAAATGAGTTCTATTTATACTGCAAAATAGAATGGGAGAACAGCTGGCATGGCCATTCCCACAACCCTGGCAGGCTAATTTTGTGTTGGTTTGAAGGGGAAAATGAGTTCGATAGTTAACCTAATGTGACGTAGCCTAGTATGAACTAAAAAGTGATGGACTTAGGATGGACTATTAATGAAAGATTATGGAATTAGATAATGTGCTAGGAAAACACCTAACCATTAACACTTGATGCACCTAACACATACCTGAAGTAGGTTAATGTTCTAGTATGAAATTCCTAAGCAAATAAAACACCTAAAGAATTGTTTATGACATGGCAACAGTGAGCCATTAGGGAATTTAGGTGCGAATATAGCATTGTGTTTTCCACGAGGACACCCGTGTGGCCCGAAGGTTCTCCTGCACCTAAGTTTAACAATGCTAGGATTTCACTTACTCAGTATTTTTATATACTCTCCTTTGTTGTTGCTGAATGTTGTGCAGAGCGACAATAGCTGGGTGCAGGACTTTTATTTTGGCAGAGCTAGGACGTGTGATACTTAAGGTTAGGTGGGCTCCTTATGGATTTTGGAAACTTTATACTTTTGTGTTTTGCATACAATACACATGATAGTATTGGTTCATGGCACATGCATTGTTTTAAACTGAAACCATAAGCTTCTGCATATTTTACTCTTGATTTGTATTTTGGCTAACATTAGCCTGGTTTAATGAAATGCATGAATGCCAGTTTTATATTTAAATATTCCTTTTTGAATGATTTTGTGTTGACAAATAAAATGGAAAAAAATGGTGCAAAATTCAAGGTTTATTCGAAAATGAAGTTAACGAATTTGAGGTTCACACCCTTTGCCATCAACACACCCTATGACACGTCCTTCACCCTCTCAAAACTTTCTTATATACTTGCTATCAATCTTTAATCCATTCATATTAAACCTCTAGTTTTTGTTCATTTATCAACTAACTTATCAATCTACTTAATCATTCTAATTACGTATTAATCTTAGGGATTAAGGATGAGGATGTTACATTTATCATGCCATGCATAGTGGAAAGACAAAATTTTATGAAAAAATCAACAAAGAAAAGGTGCAAAGATCCATACATACAGAACTTTTCACAACTAATAACTGGTTTAGTGTTCTTACCCCAAAAGTCAAATCCTTTTGGTTCTAAACGTGTTCTAAAAGTAAATACTGTATTAAACAACGTTTATACAACCTTTAAGCTGCCTAAATGTGTCACTAAGAGGCTGCACTTGAGCTACCCTCCTCTATGTTCACACACACACAACTAGTCCTTCTCCGAAAGGTAAAGTGCTAACTCAATTTCTTGAGTATTCATGTAACATTCCCATCTTAAAACCCTATAGTTAAGTAAAATAAGTAAAACAACTAACATGATTAGGAAGTGACTAGAGAATGTAACAAAGATAAGAGATAAAACATAAGTGAAATGGTAATATTGAGCAAGTTAAGACTCATATGGGTCAAGGTTACAAAGAAATGAAGTTTCAAAGTGAAATCAGTGAGAAAATGGAGGCACAATACGGTGGGCATGCTATCAACACGAGGGGTGTTCTCCTGGGAACTATATGAGCATGATCATGCTGGAAATGAGCTGGAAAATGAGTTTTAATGCTGGCATGGTCATGTTAGTGTCAACAGAGGCGTGTTGAGCTACTGCACATGTAGAAACATTGGAAATTGGAGCCAAACGTGGAGGATTTAGGTTGGCATAACCGTATTGATGTTGCCACGTTCGTGCTGGTCATTAAAAGTGTATTTAAGCTATTTTCGAGCAAAAAATAGAAAGAGAAAGAAAAGATACAGAGAGTAGAAAACGAGAGTGACGTAGAAAGAGAGAAAATGGTAGATTTAGCTAAAAAAGAGTATAATATATAGAATCAATCGTAGAATTGAGCAGGGAATCGATTATTGTAATTGATACTAGAAATATACGGACAAAAAGGTAAGAAAGTAAATTAGAATTAAGAATATGATTATAGTTTTTTGATTGATTTTTATATAAAAATTTGGTATATGGTTATACAAGAAATTGATTGGATTAGTAGGAAAAAAATTGGAGTCGAGAGGAGCTCCAAATAACGAATATCCAGGTGAGTAGTCTAACTCACTCAAAGATATAATTGATACGAAAATTTACATACGATATTGATTGACTGTTTGAGTTTATATATGAATTGCGATTAAATGGTAAAATGTGAAATTGGTATAAAATTGGAAACATATATGATCAAAATGTGAACAGGTACATCTGAAATGAAAAAGGAAAAAAAGTATGTTATGTTATTCACAAATGATTGTATGTTACGATTTATGAGTTAAGTGATATCATATGGCTGGAGATGATATAATGATGATATGGTGATGATATGGTATTGATATGATGAGGTGTGGATTGGTGATATATGATTGATCATACGTAGAAGGGTTTATATTATAGAAGGGGATTATTTTGTAGAGGGAGATAATATTGTAGAGGGAGATGACATTGTAGAGGGAGATAATTATTTCAGTAGAGAAGAATTATATAGCATACCAATATAATGGTATTTACGATTACATTTCATGATAACTAGATGAACATATAGATTTATCATCATATGATCTACAGAATGAATAATAGTAAATGTGTATTGATTATAAATGAATTATATTATTACATTTGATTGATAATATCAAAAATGAACATATATGATTAATTGATATATTGATTAGTTTAATGACTATTCATTGAGCGCGCAACTCACGTAATTACAATTTTTGTTTTAGGATTCAGTAGTGACTTCAGATAGGCGTACAAATATAAATGTGGGTAGACTGCTACTCCTGAACTACTTTCTCTTCAGAGTTGGGCCTAGGAGTTTTTTAGTGTTGTTGCATTCTTGCATATACATATAGCTAGTGATATTTATAGAACATTTATATATGTTTAATGACTAAGATCATTGATACCTATATATATGTTGATGATAGTTTCTAATTAATATGATTGGCTAAGATGTATGTTGTTTGGAATATGTTATTATTGTATGAGAGCTGACAAAATTATTAGGATTGTTTTTACAAGTATATAATATTGGATTTTGGGTATATCCAGGTTACAGCTGATATATACCAATTTTATGTAAAGTATGGGTTTAGTATAGTACAGAATAAAGGGCGTATTAGATTAACATAAAGCATAACCCATGGGAGTGTTAACTAGTACGATATGTATTTTAATTAATTACCGGTAAGACAGTAAACTGAATATACAATACAAATGTATATATAATCAAAACTATAAAGATATTAGTTAACGATAGTGTAATATTTGATTTCATGAGAAAGGTTTTAATTTATACATACAGAGATGATAAGTAAAATGATACATATATGATTAAAATGTCAATAAGATAGGATGTTTTATTTTTGGTATCAGAGTAGGGATATAATTCTTGGATTGTAAAGTGATAAATGATTTGTAATATGCATTTGTATGTGCATTGTGTGGAATGTGTGTTAAATCATATAGATATGACATAGTCCATATAGCTGAGAGAGAGAGAGAGAGAGAGGAAGCAGTAGACCCTAGAATACTAGATAGAGTTTTAATATCTAACCATATTATATGTCTTATGATGCAAGTTATTCCTACAGAATTATGATATGATAAAACGATTGAAAATAGATGAGGTGTTGTGTGGAAAATGTTAAGTTGCAGTTTGCAACACAGGGACGTGCTGATTGGCACTATAGGCATGCTGACTGGAAAAGAGATGAGTACAACTGTGCCAATTAAGAGCACGATCACAATTTTTAGAAAAATTAACAACAACACGATGGTCGTGTCAAATAACACGGAGGGCATGGTAATAAGCACGAGGCGTGCTGGAAGTTAAGTGGGTTGCATATTTCTAGCATTTCCAATCACAGTATCTATGGTATTATAACTCGCTTCATCTACCATATAATTTGGAATATGGAGCAGTACAACCAGGAGAGTTTAATAGACTTGAGGCTTGTATTGGTTATCAAAGTCATATGGAAGTTAGAAATATCATTATTTTATTTTAGATTTCAAGAAATAAAGAAGTTGAACAAGGAACTCAGAAAGGATAATTGAATAGTGTAGTATCAATTTTGGAGATTATAAGAATATTATGTCCACATTATTAGAGAAACTAAATAAGCGAGTCTAGAAAGATTACTGAAGGTTGTTACCATCGTGGACAACAAAGATATTAACTAAGAAATTATCCTAAAAAGGCTAAATAAAGAAAAATCAATAAGAAGAATGTTTCGATCACTAGTGATAGTATAAAGCTATAAAGAATAGAAGAATTGCAATGTGTTTATTATTTATTAAACGGTATCGAAAAAGAGAACAAAAGTGATACCGTATTATCCCAAATAAAAATTATTAGAGCAAGTATATAAGAGGTGTAAAGTTTTGACTGGGGAATGTTACTTCTATTGTCATTTAGGACATTTCTTTAAGAATTGTTTCGCTCAAATTATTCATCATTCATCAGGAATGTAAGGGAACCCTAGTTAAGGAAATAGAATTTATTTATTTATAAAAGAAGCAGTGAAGTTATTAGATATAAGTCATATAAATATACTGAATTAATATGTGAGTCAAGTAAAATATATAATTCAGAGTTTTGGAGTTCCTACTCCTTAAGGTAAAGTAAAGTGGAAAAGACAGTATATAAAGATTGTACAGTAAAGATTTAAAATATAGAATTAATAGCCAATCTTATTTTATTGGACTTAATGAAATTTGATTTTATAATAAGTATGGATAGGCTGGCTTGACATCGGGCTAAATTTGATTATTATATCAAGGAAGTTATAAATAAAACCATAAGAAAAATTAAGGTAATATTCTTTGGAGAAAGAAAGATTGTGCCAAGTTGTTAATGTCAACAATACAAGCCTTTAAGATGATTCAAAATTGATGTGAAGCTTATTTGGCACATGTAGTTGATAGAACAATAATGTATAAAAATGCCAAAGGAATACTAATAGTAGAATAATACTCAAACGAATTTTTATAGGATCTCACAGGATTATATTCTGATAGAGAAACACAGTTTACTATTAAATTGATTCTTGGTATGGCATCAAAATCTGTACTATTGTACAAAATCATACTATCTGAATTACAAGAATTAAAGAACCAGTTATAAGAGTTAATTGATAAAGGATTCATCCGACCTAGTGTTTCACCTTGGGGAGCACTTGTATTATTTGTTAAAGAGAAGAATGGAACATTACGGTTATGTATAGATTATAAAAAAATCAATCAAGTAATAGTGAAAAACAAATATCCATTGCCTCTTATAAATGATCTACATGACCAATTGCAAGTACCACAGTGTTTTCAAAGATTGACCTAAAATCTGGGTATCATCAATTAAAGAAAGCCAAAGAAGATATTCCAAAGAATTCTTTTTGCACTCAGTATGGTTATTACAAGTTTTTAATTATGCCATTTGTCTTAAATAATGCTTCAGAAGCATTTATGGCACTGATGAACAATGTATTCCAGTCCTTCCTCGAACAGTTTGTAATTTTATTCATAGATGATATACTGATTTATTCGAGGAATACCAAAAAAACACAATGAACATTATCGAATAGTATTACAAACATTACAAGAGAAAAAATTATATGCAAAACTTAGCAAATGTGAGTTTTGGTTAGATCACATCATCTTTCTATGACACATGATATCTGGACAAGGAATATCAATAAATCCAAAGAAGATTGAACTAGTATTAAACTGGAAACTTTCTAAAGCCATTACTAAGGTACGTAGTTTCCTGGGTATGACAGGTTACTATCGTAGATTTGTGGAGGGCTTCTCGATTATAGTTGTTCCACTGACACGACTGCTAAGAAAGAATGTATCTATTTAGTGGAATGATTAACTTTAGCAAAGTTTTGATGAATTGAAATATAGATTAACCACAATTCCAATCCTTACTATTCCTTCTAGTATAGGACGATTTGTTATTTATAATGATGAATCTTATCAAGGAATAGGATCTATTTTAATGCAAAATGGGAAAGTGATAACATATGCCTCTAGACAACTTAGACCACATAAGACGAATTATCCAATACATGATTTAGATTTTTCAATAGTAGTATTTGCTCTTAAGATCTAGAGACATTATCTTTATGGCGAGACGTTTTAGATATTTACTAACCATAAAAAGTTTGAAATATTTGATGACACAAAAAAATTGAATATGAGACAAAGAAGGTGGTTAGAGTTGTTGAAAGACCATGATTGCCCAATTGAATATCATTATGGAAAAGAAAATGTGGTTGCAGATGCACTCAGTAGGAAATCAAGTGTTGTTATATCTATCTTGCAATTGACACGAATGACTGATTTGATAGCTTTATGAAGCTTGAATGTGAAGTTGGAATTAACAGAATCAGGAGTGTTGATAGCTAGATTAGTGATAGACCAATGTTGTTAAGGAACATGCAAGCAATATAAAAGCACGATGAAGAGTGTATCACGAGAATTGAACAATTTGATAAAGGGTTAGAGACCCCATTTCAATTAGTGATGATGAGAACTAGAGTATGTGTAGCAAATATTGAGGCAATAAGACATGAGATACTGGATGAAGCATATAATGCTTCATATGTTATACATCTAGGAACGACAAAAATGTACAATACTCTGAAACAATGCTATTAGTGGTTGAATATGAAGAGTGATTTCACAGAGTTTGTATCCAGATATTTAGTTTCTTAGCAGATGAAAGTTGAGCATCAAGCACCATTTGGAAAACTTCAACCGTTATCAATATTAGTCTACAAAAGGGAATGGATAACTATGTATTTTGTAATAGGTCTACCATGAACACAATCGGTAAAGATGCAGTATGGGTAGTTATAGATAGATTGACTAAATCGATGCACTTCTTACCCATTAAAGTTGGACTCTTTTTAGAATAATTAGAAGAGTTGTATATGCGAGAGATAGTTCAATTACATGGTATTCTTATTTTTACAATATTGAATAGAGATCCAAAGTTTACTTCTAAATTTTGGCAGACATTACTGAATGCATTGGGTAAAAAATTGAATTTTAGTATTGCCTTTCATGATAACCAATGGACAGACTAAGAGAACTATACAAACCTTAGAGGAGATGTTAATATCTTGTGTTTTGGAGTTTCAGGACTCTTGAAATTGGTACATACCATTGATGGAATTTGCCTACAACAATCAATATCACAGTAGCATTGGTATGACATTGTATAAAGCTTTATATGGGCAAAAATGTAGAAGTTCAGTATATTGAGAGAGTGAAGGGGCATAAATATTTGAAAAAACCAAAATTGTATAAGAAACAGTAGAAAAAGTATAGCCGATCAAAAGAAAATTGAAAGCTCCTTAGGATAGGCAGAAGGGTTATTACGATCAGCATAGAAGAGAAATAGAGTGAGAAATTGGGGATAAAGTAGTTTTGAGACATGAATATCCACAGCTATTCACAGGTACATTTTAGATGCATAATAATTGCATCTGCATATCATAATCTTATAGAAGGTGCATTAATAAAGATAGAAAGATTATAAACAGAATGAAGAAGTTCAAACATAGATAAGAGTGAATTTTGAGGTGAAATTCTTTAAGGGGGAATATTCGTAACATTCTCGTCCTAAAACCCTATAGTAAGTAAAATAAGTAAAACGATTAACATGATTAGGAAGTGATTAGAGAATGTAACAAAGATAATAGATAAAACATAAATAAAATGGTAATATTGAACAAGTTAAGACTCATACGGGTCAAGGTTACAAAGAAATGAAGTTTCGAAGTGAAATCGACGAGAAAATAAGGGCACAACACGATGGGTGTGCTGTCAACACGAGGGTCGTGCTCCTAGGAAACTATATGAGCACGATCATGCTTAAAAAAGAGATGGAAAATGAGTTTTGATGCTAGTATGGTCATACCGGTGTCAGCACGGGGTGTGCTGAGCTGCTGCACATGTAGAAAAGTTTAAAATTGGAGCCAAAAGTGGAGGAAATAGGTTGGCAAGGGTCGTGTTGATGTTGGCACGAGTGTGCTGGTCATTAAAAGTTTAATTAAGTTGTTTTCGAATAGAAAACAGAAAGAGAAAGAAAAGAAACAGAGAGTAGAAAATGAGAGCGACACAGAAAAAGAGAAAATGGTAGATTTAGCCAGAAAACGAGTATAGTATATAGAATCAATTGTAGAATCGAGCAGGGAATCAGTTATTATAATCGATACCAAAAATCTACGAAGAAAAAGGGAACAAATTACATTAGAATTAAGAATACGATTATATTGTTTGATTTATTTTTATATAAAAATTTGGTATATGGTTATATAGGAAATCGATTGGATTAGAACGACAAAAATTAGAGTCAAGAGGAACTCCGAATAATAGACATCCAGGTGAGTAGTCTAACTCTCTTAAAGATATAATTAATATGAAAATTTACATATGATATTGATTGTTTGCTTGAGTTTATGTATGAATTGTAATTAAATGGTAAAATATGAAATTTGCATAAAATTGGAAATGAATATGATTAAAATGTGAACATGTACATGTGAAATGAAAAAGGAAAATAGGTATGTTACGTTATTCACACATGATTGTATGTTATAATTTTTGAGTTACGTGATATCATAGAATTGGTGATTATATAATGATGATATGGAGATGATATGATGATGATGATATGGTATTGATATGCTGCGGTGTGGATTGATGATATGTGATCGATCCTACGTAGAGGGGTTTATACTGTAGAGGAAGATTATTTTGTAGAGGGATATTATATTGTAGACGGAGATTATTTCTGTAGAGGGGAATAATATAGCATACCATTATAAAGCTATATGCGATTACGTTGCATGATAACCATATGAACATACAGAGTTATCATCGTATGATCTACAGAATGAATAATAGTAAATGTGTATTGATTATAAATGACTTATACTATTATATTTGATTGATAATATAAAAAATGAATATATATGATTAATTGATATGTTGATTAGTTTAATAACTATTCACTGAGCCTGCAACTCACGTAACTGCGATTTTTGTTTCAGGATTCATTAGTGAATTTAGATAGGCGTACAGATTATAAAAGTGGGTCGACTGCTACTCCTAGGCTACTTTCTTTCTCTTCATCAGAGTTAGGCCTAGGAGTTTTTGAGTGCAATTGCATGTTTGCATATACATATAACTAGAGCTAGTGATATTGATAGAACGTTTATATCTGTTTAATTACTGAGATCGTTTATACATACATACATATATATACATACATGTATCTATATATATATATCTATATATATATATATTGATGATAGTTTCTAATTGATATGATTGGCTGAGATGTATGTTGTTTGGAATATGCTATTATTGTGTAAGAGCTGGCAAAATTATTAAGATTGTTTTACAGGTATATAATACTAGATTTCGGGTATATCCAGGTTACAGCCGGTATATACCATGTAATGCCCCAAAAAATGTCCATTTTATGTTAGAATAATGCCTATATAGGAAAATACATTTCGGGGAATTAAAAGAAGGTCAAAACTGGAAAATGTAGCAGACTGTAGTACATTAATGTACGTTAAAGGTGGAGTTAACGTTTGTTAATCTGGGTTTTTAATGAATAACGTATGTTAACTGCATGAATAACGTACGCTATTCGTGTCTGGTTTCCAGATTAACGTATTTTGTTCAACCTATGTTAATTTTTCTAAACCTATATTATCAGGGGTCTGGACGCGCAGTAAAAAGAAATAAAACAGCCTTGGCCGACACAAAACTCTCCTGAAACCTCTCAAACCCTTCTAAAACCCCAAAACATATTCCTAAGGCCTCCCAAACACAAAACCTTCCTACAAATTTCTGTGGATTAACAACAAATCCATCCTTTCATCTAATTTCCCACCAAACTAGGGTTTTGAGGCAAAGAGGGAGGAAGGTAAAATCTCTATCTTAGAATTTATGTGAAATGGGATAAAATTGGTAGGTTTTATTGGGTACCATTTAACCTAAAATCAGAAGATTTAGGAGAGATTGAGGAATTTAGGGTTTTTGGGAAAGTTAGGGTTTTTGACTAAATAGAAAAGTAAATAGGGAAAAGGTATAATATGTTGCATATGACATGAAATGTGGCATGATTTGTGTAGGAAGTAACATTCGAAACCCGAATCGAGATTGAGCGGGGAGTCGATTCGCGGAGTTCGAGTTGAGTGCAGCGAATGACACTTACCATTGTAGGTTTTGCCTTTGATTGGTTAAGTATATTTTATTAATGCTTTATTGGTTAAAATGGTAGTGAAAATGTATCGTTAAAGGACTTTATTGCTTGTATGTCTATATGTGGATTGCTTGGAAGTTGTATGAATTTGTGTTTGATATGTGTTGAATGTAATTGATGATGGTAAGGTTCTAGGGAAATGTTCTCTTAATGAATTGAATGACAATGTGAGTTTGCTTAAGTGTAAGTAAGTTATGAATAAGATGGTTTTATGATTTGTGTGGTTATATACTTATGATTTATGTGATGAAATGAAGTGATGGATGTTTGGTTTATGTAGTGATGAATAATGTTATTGTGGAATCGATTCTATTGAATGGTTTAACAAGACTTGGCTTGCAACATTTGTTGAAATATGTGGTAGAATGACAGCTTGATTTCATTCGTTAAAATATAATGAGTTGGTGTAATGTATAATTTGAATTGATTAAGGACTAATGGCCGCGAAAGTGTGATTTCACATGAAATATGCAAATGTGTAATTACGTTGATTGCGATTATGTGTGATTGCTTCTATGGAAATGTGGCTTATGGTATAGTGTGAAATCTTCGTGAAATACATGTATGTATGATAAATGACATTGTTTTGGCGTTGCATGAGCACGACTGCATCTTTATACTATGAGATGGTAAATGGATGTCTTTTGTATGAATAAAAAAGAGGATTAGCCTAATGATATGGAAAGGAAGGAGAGATGTTCTTCTTTGTGAAAAGAATGAGGGATTAACCTAACTATGAACAAAAAAGCTTTGCCTCTTGTTATTGAGTTAAAGAGGGAAATGCCCTTAATAAAAAGAGATTTTGAGCGAGAGCTCGATGCTGGGCTAGGCCCGAAGAAAAGCGAGCGAGAGCTCAAAGTATTGAATAAAAAAGGGGGATTTGCCCGAAATGAAAAGAGAGAGATCTCTTGGATTAAAAGAGGACGACAACTCTCTAGTTTGTGGATTATTGTGGGACCCCAGGGCATATGTGTGGAAAATGCATTAGCATTTCATTTGCATTCATTATTCATACATGATATTGATTGCATGGAAATGAATGTATGTGGACTATTGGTATGATATGGGTATGGCTTGTGATTGAGAAACATGTGCTCTTGTATGAGTTATATGGTATGAGTATGATATTGTATGGTTATGTGGAGATGATGAGAAATGGTTAGGTAGTAGTGTTATTGTGAATGATTGTATAACCTATTTGAACTTACGCTTGTGAAGTTATGTTATGGTTGGTGATTGATGATGATAATTAGGAATATGACATGTGTTTATAAATAATATGAATCATGTATGTGTGTGTGTTGAATTAAATTCGTATGAGCATTTAAACTTGGATGTTAATTGTCTTGTGAATGAAAATAATATGTTGTTCATATTCTTGGTTGAATATATAGACTTGATAAATGCTTGTTATGAAGTGAGAATTATGGGTCGTATGATTCTCATGTGTGTCTTGTTTGTGTTTTGGTCTGTTGTGAATGAATGATAGATGTGTATTGATGCAGTTATGAGTTGTATGAAATGGTTAAATGAGAGCTTAAGATGGTTGGTTTGATATGTTGGGATGTTGTATAAAGTGTGTGGGCCTCGAATTTAGCTAAAATGTATGTGAATGAGTTCTGGAATAATTTAACGCACATTATTTGAAACAATAACGTACATTAGTGAGTAATACGTACGTTACCATGCTAGTCACCTGCGTTATTCAAATTTTGGAAATTTAGCTGATGAATAACGTACGTTAATGATAGGTTAAGCATACATTAATCTTGACCAGAAAGCTAGTTTTGACTGAAATAACATACTAACGCATGTCTGAAGTAAGCTAATGATCTATGATGATTTCTCTAGCAACTAAAACACCTAAAAGACCTTACCAATGAGTACTTAGGCATTAGCTACCTTGGTAAGTGTCGTAGGTGTACTTACTGGGTATTTAGTTACTCACAGTCATATGTGTTTGTGTAATGTATGCAGAAATGTATGCAGAGTGATCTCACTTAGCGATGGGACTACGTTATAGGCAAAGTTAAGCAATGCGATACTAGAAGAAGATCGAGCGCCTAGTTTTGGGATTTTCTTTATGTTGTATGCCTATACAAATTTTAGTAAGACGTGATTTACAAACATTGCATGTAAATTGTTTTCCTATAGCTTCCATATTTCACTTTTTTTTGTGTACGACCGATATTGGTCTTTGTTAAATGGTTTGAAAAATATATTTCTCATTTCTCCATTCATGTATAATTCTATGTTTAAAAAAATAATTGCCAAAATCATTATTTATTCGAAAATGAGTTTTTCGATATTGAGCATCACATAAGTGGTATCAGAGCAGGTATTAGATTCCCTGCGGACTGTGCCAGAAAAATGTTTTCATTGCATCCTTGGTTGTGCAACTAAGGTTTTGAAAATGATGATTTATATAGGATGGAGCCTATCGACAATGTATTGCATAAGGCTGCCGATTCTCGAGAGTTTGTACAGGGGCAAGGATCCGCTCTAGGGCACGGTGAGTAGCAAGCACATGCTGTTAGTGCACCTTTCGACCCCGCCTGTGCTCATTTCTATGAAATGTTGTAAAGAATGATGAGAGAGCAAGGGGGTCAACTGGGAGTCAATATTGACAGAAACTTTGGAGAGGTGTGCAGACAAGGCACAAGGTCCTTTGAGGGTACCACAGATTCGGCTGAGGCAGAGTATTGGCTTCAGTATACAGAGCAGTTTGTCAATAGGATGTAGCTTTCTCTAGAATAGAAGCTGAGGTACACCGCCTTGCTTCTAGAGAGGGATGCGTGGTACTGGTGGGAGACAGTTTTCAAAAGCCATAATGATCTACCAACCTTTACTTGGGAATACTTTTAGTGGAAGTTTAGGGACAAGTACACCCCTTCTTTGTACTGAAGT
>CANYCX010741719.1:0-12190 GCA_948193385.1 Breynia disticha f. nivosa
AATGCTTTTCCATATCAGCTTTGACAAGCTTACATTGTCTCTTCTAGCTTCCTCACTGCCTGCTGAACACATCACTTGTAATTTGACCGTTTAGCTACGACCACGTGGATCTGTGGACACAGAGCTGCAATTATTTTGATGGCATTGGATTCCAGGCTCCTTTTTTTAATAATTTTCTGAAGATTTAATTTGACCTTAAATATTTCTTCATATCTTTTGTTGAAAAATGGTGTTTTAAAGTTTAAGCACAGTAAAATCGTTACAGGATGAGAGAATAGTTAGGACAACATTTGAATCTTGTGACAAGAGGTGTTACTTCAAAGCATTTGAACGTCATCTAGACAACATATTAGGAAATAACGAACAATAAAGAGAGCGGAATAACAAAATAAACAAACACAAGATACGATTTACGTAGTTCAATCAATATGATATACATTTACAGAGGGAGTGATGTTTTTTTGTCACTGAAGATACAATCTTTGTTTGTAAGGCACAAACAAGGAGTCGACTGTCTGCTTCAACGTAAGCATGCATTGACGTTATATGAACAAAGATACGACCGTATGTCAACTCATGTGATATCCTATTCCACTGCATGGTCTAAACCTTATCATTACATGGAGTACATAATGAGTTCTGTTTTCTGCTATTTCAATTCACATTCTGATACTTGTAAGACTTGTGTAAATTATATAACTCAATGATCAATTACAAGAATAAGCATAATATATATATTCATATAACCGTCCGTGTAATCGACTGAATCTTTATTAACACTTTTTTATTTTACTGAAATTGTATCGTTTACGTAAACTCAAACTGATTTTTGTCAAAAAACCAACGTTCATATTTACTTTCACAACATCTAGTGTTTCAAAATCCTGAAAATATTGCCCTTTATTATCACTGCCTCTAATCTCTATTAAGCTTTAAGTTTTCAAATAATGTATTCAGTTTAGGGTATCGAAGCATCTTCACAAATTTCTTGCTAAGATTTAAAAGTTGAATTTTAAATAAAATTTCTAACAAAAAGTTAAACTAAACACAGTTTAATTCGTAAATAATGATGTTTTCTCTTACAACACGATGTGGAGAAAACACAGTGATATGAATGAGGTGGGGATTATATTGAGGTCCACACCACACGAGCTTCAATACCATTCAAACCACACTGAAAAAGTTTCAATTATGTTTGCTCCAACTAAGGGTTAAAAATTATGAAAGATAGTTTCATTTTTTAGCTTTTTTCACTTTATAATTCTTCGTTGAATGACTTTACAGCCCAAAATGAAGATAGCTTTCAGACATTTGTACCATTTAAATCGAAGATTTGCCATGAGGATAGAGGAAAATTCAGTGATTTTTTTAGATAGAGACGAACTTACGAATATATTATAATTGAAGCACTGAGTTTGGTAAGTTAATGACTATAATTTTTAGTCGAAAGATTTGACAATAAACAATAAAGATACCACTCATAATCGAACTGAAGAAACCCAAACTATAAAGAATTTTGCCAGTACTAGTAGGAGAACAAGTCTCCACTAACCCCTTAAGTTTGTCGTCCTTATTTTTACGTGAGGACATTCTCCATCAATTTGTGTCAGAGCCGGTCTAACTGCTCGATTTTAATCTCTCTTTTCTTAAACAAAATGTTTTCTAAAATGTTTTTCCTAAATTATGGGAAATTTAAGTAAAAATGGGCATTTTAATGTCACAAATTCATTGAACTTAAAAGCTAGCCATACTCATTCAAACATCAAAACTAAGTAAATTACAGATCAAAGCCTTCTTTAATTTTGTTTTGGGACCATTAAACCCTACCTACATGACTCACATGCAAACGATCCATGTCCTGATATACTTAACGAATCGTAGATTATACACATATATACATACGCTCACATTAATATCAATTTGATAACACACTTTTCTTTATAAGATATCAAATCTAACTAATTAAATAAATGTTTCTCTCTATCTCATTCACGTAATTTATTGGGTATATTTTGTAAAAATCAAGAAATCGAGCTAAAAATAATTAGAGTTAAGTACACCGAAAGAGAAGTATTATAATAAAAAGAGATGAGAGAAAAATATGATGATATCGGATCAATAATCTACTATTTTTATACACTTTATATAGTGTAGACGAAATTACTAATATATCATATGCCGATTTATTTATGCATTATTTTGTTGTGTTTACTTTTATGGTTTCATTTTGTTATACTATGTAATTTTTTTTAGTATCGTCTTCCTGCACATCTTTTTCTGTATTTCTTTTAACTTGTATATTTTCGTTATCTTTATAAAATATTTCTGAATTGGTCGCTATTCGTAAGTTGTCATTATTAACGAGTCATCAATAACTACATTAAACAACATTTGTGGAGTCAATGTTTTGTTTATTTTTATTTGGACATTTGTCTTCATATTGTTATCACCTTTAGTTAGTTTCTGCGTCACTAATTATAATCTGCTTACACCATTAAGCGCCTAGATCAACTGACGTGAGGTTGTTCTAGCTTAACTAGAGACCTCGAGTTTGAGTCTTGGGTACGCAGCTGCGGTAAAATTTGGTTGGGAGAGCTTTGCCGCCCTTGTGGTCCTGTCCGGCGACTCGAACGAGGATTAATCTAGGTGCCTAGGATACCTCGTACTTCAAACCAAAAAATTATAATCTGCTTACCAACTCTCTTAAGTTAGGTGGAAATGATGGAATGTTTGCTGTTCCGGCCAAGATCACTTCGTTTGTTCTTAAGACAAATTTAGATTTTTTTTTGTTTTTCACAAAAATAGAATAGAGAATTTATAATTATCACAAGAAAATCTCTTATTTTGGACCAAATTTTTTTGATGAAATTCATCAAAAAAATGTTCTAACGAATTTTGTTAAAAACTTTTGGCGACCATAAATTTTTGATATTTTGACGAATTTCGTCAAAAAAATTCCAAAGAAACTCGTCGAAATTTTTTTCAACGGAATTTGTTGAAAAATTCTGACGAAAATTCAAGCTTTGTGCTCTTTCTCTACAAAAAATCGATGAATTTCGCCGATATATTTGTACGATATTCATTCATGAGAAATAAAAAAAATCAAACATAAACATAAATATTTGAAATTAAGTTGCCCCCCTTAAGATATATGGTCTTTCAACAATCAAAGTTTATAAGATTTTGGTCAAGTGTGGCATTGGTATATTATTAATATGAATGGATCCAATCTAAGTCTAAATGATGTTGTCCTTTTAGAAATATATAACTATAACAAGGAATTTCCAATTTATAGAACACAATACACACGACATAGACAACTTGCACTTGTGTTTCTGTCCGGCTCGAATGAGGATTGGACTGGGGTGACCAGGATACCTCGTGGTTCAGACTAAAAAAACAGACAACTTGCCCTATTGAACTATCACATGTATTTCTTATTTTCTGCCGATTCAAGTTGTGGTCTTACTCTTAATTTATAGCTTCTCTTCATCTCTTTTGAGCTTTTTTTCTTATAAAAGCGGTTTTTAAAGGGGAATTCGCAAAAAAAAAAACTAGGTTGACTTATGAGCGGTGTATGGGAATCTTCTCTCTGATGTATGTTTATCAAAAAAGCACAAAAGATTTTACATTCACTTGTTGGAGAGGCGAAATTCGAACGTGCTTCGTTAGACGCATGTAAAATTCCAGAATCCGTTTTAAACTGTTGGCTAAATCCTCAAGTTTCTTTTGAGCTATCATGGCAGATGTAGTAAGGTTGTCAGCACGTCGACAAGATGTTGATTTTTCTGTCTTGCGATCACATATCTTATATGGCTATTTATTCAACCAACGACCTCTTGGTTCAGTGGTAATGAGGGCTAAACTTGGTAGAGCGGACCACGGTTCGATCCCCCGCAACGTCGATTGGAAGGGAAATGAACCTTAACCCCCAACTCCTTCCCGAACCGGATTAGTTTCGGCCCAGTGAATCGCGGATACCGGAGCTTGACAAAAAAAAAATATGGCTATTTATTCAAGATTTCGTAGTTATTATTTATCCATATAACTTAAAGCGATTTTTCTGATATTAAAAAGAAAATAAAAGAGTTTAAAGATATATATAACAAGTATTTTTTATATTTTTTTATTATTGTTGTTTATAGATTTTTTTGAACATTTGTAAAAGCAATAAGAAAATTATAAAAATGAAAAATTAAGTAATATTCTCTATCCAACTAAACAATATAGTAATTAATCTCTTCAATTACTTACAAATTTTGATAATTGTTCCACTTTTAAGTCACCATTATCTGCAAGCATGGATTTGACTCAAGATTTTCAAAAATCATTTTAAAAATTTGATTTTAAATAAGATTTTTTTTTAAAAAAATTAAGTTAATTTACTAAATTATTTGTACTCTAAAAAAGCTTTTACTTAATTGATAATAATATGTCATTAATGTATATTCACATAATTCAATTTTATATTAAACATGACATCACACATGAAATGATGAAACTATATTATTTTAAATAACATATAATTGAAGAATTTTCTTATTGCTTTTCTAAAACATAGTGTTTGATATTAGCATTTTTAAAACAAATAAATTATCCGTGTAAAATTGAACGACAAACATTTACAAGAATCTTTTTCAATTCGTCATGTAGCGTCCCCACTCATCTATAGAAGTGGTGGGGACTCATCTATAGAAGTGGTGGGGCACCACTAGTATCAAAGACGGAAACGCCGACTACTGATGGGTGCACAAGTTCCCACCGGCCTTAACCTAGCCGGATTGAACCAAATTGAGAGATATGGTCATTTTAGCACGAACCAACATCTATTCTTGTCAATTCAATTGATTAACATGAACCAAGATATGATACTTTTTTTAGTATTAATTCGACCTAAAGTTCTAAGATTTCAAGCAACACCGATCCCACTAGTTCGAATCAATCAAGAATTTTCTCGGAACCAGACGTCCTTGAAGATGGACGCATCTTCGAACGGAAAGTAGCGCAACAGTAAAGAAAGGGTAATACACAGTATTAACTATATTATGCTTAATCATGTCATGCACATTTAAGATCCATCTATTGCTCAATGCTCACCGAAAGGAACGACCATTTTCACTGCGATATAGCAGTGTTCAAGTCGTGGTAGCCCAAACTTACGTATAAAACAAAGAAATCATTAAGCAGATCTAATGAGTCCTACGTAATCAGAACTAAGGGTTACATACATGTGGGAGGGAAAAGGATATGCAAGATTTCACAGTGGTATTCAGATAAGCATCACTGCAACTTACCAACTGCAGAAAAGTCACCATTCTGTTCGACCAAGAACACGTTCTGAAGAAGAGAGGGACGATGATAAACAGATGGAGAGATGTTGTGTCATTGAGATACAAATATGACGGTATGGTTTTCGTTACTTTGTGCTGCTGCTACGGTGCTACCTACCTGGAATTGCAAAAGAATGTTGATTGTAAGAAATGGTAAAAATGGCCGAATGATCTAAACTCCAAATAAACCGAAGGAAATGATAGTTCCGGCGGAAACATACTTGGAAATGAATATCGGCGTCCAGTCGACAAGTGCATCATAGTCTTGTTCACCAAAGGGAGCGTCGCTCCGTCTTTTCGTGCTCCTAGCAATTTCTGACTGTAAAACCAATTAAACATGTTCAGCGAACACACCAAATGGTCAGCAGCAGCAATATCAGAATCACAAGAAAATGATATTACAAACAAACTACTCAACACCATTATCAAATGCACTTTGCTTAACATTCACTGTCAGCAACTTGAGAATATGATCGTTTTTTACTTCACAAGGGTGCTGACTTGCAATAAAGACGTGTCATCCCCTAGTTAGAATGACGGCAAATATTAGGAAGCAAGTAAATACGAGAACATAAATGACAAAACCCGAAACAACATCAATCAGTACCATAACTACACGGTGGCATGATCTATTCAAATTTGGAGTCAGAGCATTAGTTATTAATATCCACGGATTTCATTTTCAGTCTCACACAACACAACATCGTTAGAAGTTAGAGACGCACCAAAGCATGACTACGCTGACAACATATTACAGAACAAACGTTGCATAACTTCAACCGAAACCAGTTAACATCTTCGGATACATAAAGAATGCAGTCAAGGATGATAAGATATCTAGACTCCTGCCCCTTTGACAGACTTTTTGTCAACTTCCCAAATAACTGGTATACAGAATCCAACCAAAACGCAAATGAATACAGCAAATAGGCTAGTCGAGAAAAGCATTTGGAACAGACTACTAGAATGAATAACAAAGAAAGCAAGCCATTCAAATTTGGTGCCACAGAATTAGCCATTCAAATTCAATGAATCTCATTTTAAGTCTGACACAACATTAACATTACCAGAAATTACAAAGCAGAGCTACTGGTATGACAAATAAAAGAAATGTCATAACGACTTCCAGAATAAGATCAATGACATAACATGCCAGGAGCAAGAAACACAAGACGATAAATGACTAAGCAGAAATCAGATCTACTGGTATGATAAATGCAGAAAACTAAGTCAATTGAATTGTCAGTCAGACAACACAACATTGCCAGAACTTTACAAATGCACACCTATGTACGAGTATGCAGATGATAATTACAGAACATATGTCGATTTTAAGTCACAATGGCTAACATGTTCAGACACATCAAGAATGCACAATCACGAGACAAGAATCATTAGAGAGCATCCAAGCTTCTTCCCAAAAAACCAAACATTCTACATTCTTCCTCAAAATTGCCACCCGGAATTCAAGCAGAAACAACGAATACAAGAAACTGATCACTCGCAAAGATCATTTGAAAAAATTTCTGACAATTTCTTGCAACAATTCATTGCACACAATGGCAATTTTCATGTCACATTTCAAGTTCTAACAATAACAACTTCTAGAGTAAGATCACAACTGCAGAATATGATCAATCTTTACTTAAAGTGGAATAAGATGCATTACTGCAGACTTAAGTTGTTTAATGCATCAGTGCTGACAAGCAATAAAGACGTGTCATCTTCTCAGTATAATCACGATAAATGCTAGGAAACAAGCATCTCTAACAAGCCAACTTCCAGAAATGCAAGACCATAGATGACTAAAAATGAAATCAGATCTACTAGTCGGAAAAATACAGAGAAAGTAAGTTATTCATAGTTTGAGCCACAAAATTAGTCTTTCAATGTCCAGGCATTCCATTTTAAGTCTCACAGAAGACGACATTACCAGAAAAAAGAAATGCACAGCATTACATGGAACTAATGATCCATGCAAAAGCAAATGAATGCGACAAATTGGCCATTTGCAAGAGTTCATTTTAAACAATTTCTTACAACTAGTTGCAATCATTTCTTGCCGACACTTGCGATGTTAAAAAAAAATTACGTGTTCGCTAACTAGCTTTCAACCATTTTTGTACAAGACAAATGAAAACAACTTGCAGAAAAGATCTATGACCTAAAGTGCCAACAGCAAGAAACAAACGAATCGATGGCTAAACCAGAAATTAGATCTATTGGTATGATAAACACACAAAACGTACGCTATTTGGAGCCTCAGAAATAGTCACTCAATATCCACAGATTTCAGTTTGAGTCTTTCAGTATGCAAATTACAGAACAAATGATGTACAATTTTAACCAGTAACAGCTAACATATTCAGACTCGTCGAGGATGCACGATACACGGCAAAGAATCACAAGAGACCCTCTAAGCTCCAGTTCATTTAATAGACACTATACTTATTTCTCAAAGATGGAAACACAACAAACCGGTCACTTGCAAAGATCACTTCAAACAATTTCCAACAATTTGCCGCAACCGTTTATTTACACTGGTAGTGTTCAAGAATTTTCCAATTCAGAAACCAGCTTCTAATCGCTGAATCTCCACCATTTATTAAAAAAAAATAACGACAACTAGAATAAGATCACCATCAAAGCCCTCAGTACAATTTCAACAGCATTAAAGATCATTAAACTATACTGGCACCGCACCTTATTGTACTTCAAATTGCAATCAATTCAATCCTAGTTTAAACAAACTACAACGCTTAATCGCGGCAAAATTCTTCCTACCGATACAAACCTCAAATCGATCTCCACCACAAATCCATATCCAAACTACTTCACAATTAAATTATACACAAACCAAATCCGCCACAAGTTCAACATTATTGAATGTCACTATTCAAACAATTAATACCCTCATTCACAAATCACTATCACAAACCAATCATCATAAGAACACTAACATACACAGCCATATTAACTCAAAAACACCAAATCAAAACAAGTAATCAACAACACATACCTGGTGTAAGGAGGAGGACAGAACATAACAATGTAATCAGCACCGATACAAGTGAACGTACTTGTCGTATCATCGTACGCATAACTATAAGCGCGTGGGCACGCGTGTTTGAAAAACATTGAATAAGCCGACGGCCCACAAGTGTCAGGCGTAGAATACGCCTCACTGCAGCAGAATCTAGGATCTGCAAAAGCTTCACACGCGCTCCTGCATGCGACGCTGCTCTCAAGCGCCGTAACTCTCAGCTCCTTAGGACAAGCTTTATTAACGTCAACTAAACAACCCGTGGCAGTACACGTGGCACTTGTCCCGTTCCTAGGAATTACCAAAATCGGAATGTTATAACCATCGACTAAGCTGACGTCATAAAAATCTTGGCCACCAGCACCATTTAAAGTAAACTCTGCCAGCGTGGCGGGTGGTTTTGCGCCACTTCCGGAGCACTGCAATGAACCGGACCCACAATCTCCAGTTAAACATGAGAATTTATTAGAAGAATCAACTGAACATAATGTTCTGCCCCAAAGTCGACCCGACCATGATTTCGGAACCGTTATGGTTCGGGATTTTCCTTGGTTTAGAGTGAAACCGGTTGTTTGGAGTTGTTCTGTGTTGGCTCCTGATAGTAGGCCTGGCCATACTGTGTGGCGACACTTGTTTATGAATTTAAACGATGCCGTTTCCACACCTATCAAAAAAAAGTTAGAAGAATTCAAGAAAGAAAGGATTAAAGAAGAAAGAACGAACTTGTAGTTTGTTGGAACTGAAGTAATGAAAACAAGAATTAAGAAAAGAAAGAAAGATGGAGTTTTGGTGTGATTTAGTGTGTAAAGATTGGATCTTTATGGAGATTGGAAAGAAGGGTAAGTGTTAATTACCTGTGAGAGGGGAAAGAGAAAGGATAGAGATGAAGATGGAGAGAAAGAGTGGATCCATTATTGAGGTTGCGTAGGATGGTAAGGGAAGAACTTTGCTTTTCCTCTGTTTTTTGTTAGTCTATGTGGAGTGAGTAGCGGATAGTAACGATGGTCGGCAAAAGTTACACTATGCGACTAGAGGACAAACGACTTTTAAGTATGTGTAAATAAGTTTATCGTTGATCTCTTATAAAAGTTAACCGCCAACGCATAGATCAACTATTGTGGATTGTTTCTCGTAATTCATAAAAAAAAATAAAAATTAAATTCAACACAATTTGAATACGACATATATATGTATTGTATTTATGTTTATTGGAATTCTAAATTATAATGTTTAATTTATATATAAGTTGAAAAGAAAAGAAAATGTATTTTTACTAAAACTTACAGCATAACATTTGGCAAATTTTTTGATAAAGATAAAAAATTGACACAATAAAATAAAATTAGATGGTCTGAATTTAAATAAGTTATAAATAAATTTGAATAATAAATAAGTAGAATCATGACCTATTTATGATACGTCAAAATTTAACACGAATTGATATGACACGATCAGAAGATTAGGGTTTGTATGATTTTTTAGACGATTTTAAGGTGTATGATTATCTACATTGCAATAAAGACTTTAGCCAAATTAATCGTCGAGGTCCTCTGATTGTCATGAAAGCAATCGCATTCTTGTCATCTTTGAGAACATTTACAGCCTGTGTAAACTCTGTATCATCCAACTCTTCCAGTTTCTGCAACTCCTCCAGGCACTTCTCGTACATACACTTCTCATTTGATTTATTTCTACCGACGGCTTTCAACGCGGCCGCTGAGAATATCTCGTACAATGCATTCTCAAATGTCTCCCCAACATTGTCGCCTTCTTGTTTCTTTCGATTGGATGATGACGGAATCAGAAATTTTCGCTTCTTCGATTGTCCGTCGTTAATGCGGACTATTGAATCGGAATCAAGCGTACATTCGGCCGCTTGAATCGGCAGGTTTGTTGGTTCTGAAGATCTCACTGTTTCTGTGTTGCTGTTTCCCTCCTCTGTTTCAACAAGTGCTACACTTGGAACTGCAATTTTTCCTCCACCACTTCTTTCTCCTGCATCAACCATGTCGTTAACACAACAAAGCTAAAGATTCAACTAAGAAATACAAATGATGTTACCTTCAAATATAATTGACATCTGTTTATACAATGGAAAGCTCTTTCTCCGAAAAGGCCTTGCTTCACACCGTACCTATAACAGAAGTTCCGTAAGTTCGAATCTATAATTAGTGGATCCTAGATCTAACGACACAGGTTCGAATCTCATCCCTTTCAACTAACTGATACTACAATTACGTACCGAAATGTAGCTGTCCCAAACTTTATCGTCAGCCACAACCATTTGTCGAGTTTCATCCCAGCAGAATCCTGTATGACTAAGCAGAGTTTTCACAACTCCATAATCTTTCTTCATCACATTGTACCGGTTTTTAATTTGGTTTTCCTCTAAACACATTCCAAACTTCTTATTAAAATCGCGAGTGACGGATCTTATAACGTCGTTTTTGAATTCATTGTAGGCAGTTCTTCCTTTATTTTGTTGGTCAATAAAAAGCTCAACTAGATATTCATCTCGAGAAGGCGTCCATTCTGCCTTTGGTCGACTTAAAAGTCCTTCCTGGGCTACAGCCATTTGGTATCTTCTTCCTCCTGAGAGAGAGAAGAGCAATCAAAATCATAAAGTTTCTTAAGAAAACATGGAGAGATTGTTCAGATTGAGCAGACAAATATAAAAAACTATACAGAACATGAAGTCCAAGTTTCTTCAATGTTGAAGTAAAAGAACATTTATTACCTGAAAATATAAGGAACCAAGTTCGAGGATTGATCGGAGATGAAGCTCCGGTGGCGGGGACTCCCTGAAGATGAAAGCATGCAGTGTTCCAGTCTGTTTTCAGAAGCCAAAGAATAGAAAGTGAACAATCATAAGTTTATGCCACGTAAGACACTTGCAAGATTTTATGCTTGTACTTAAAATAGCTCTTTTATAGGCGACATTTTTTAACTGTTGCTATTGGCTTAATAAAGCAGTAAATTGAGGTTTTTACAACAATGTATGATGAGTTCATCCTTAAATGCGTAAAAATTTAACTAGAATCGGCGAATCAAATCTGAAACTACTGGTTTTGAACTGTCAATTTTGGAACCACATCGGAATTGGAAACGGAACTGTCGGAAACAGCCATGTTTAGTTCCGGTCTGAACCAGCGATTAGGTTAATTTTTAAAGAAAAATCGAACTCAAACCGTCGAACTGAAACGAAACCGAACTACCTTGAACCGGCTAGATCAAGTTCCGGTTCCGTTTTTATGATTTTAGAGACAATGAACCGCTAATTCAAATCCAAAACGAACGGTTTAGAACTGAAATCTGCAGTTCAGAATCGGTTTACAACTCTAGTATCATCCAATAAGTAAAATTTAATTTCATTATTTGTGGAATTTAAAGCTTCCATGTTTCATAAATTGCCAAATTATCTGTAGCAACTTTACAATCATTACGATAAAATGTTTAATTTGAAAATTACAACTATTTCCACGTTCAAAATTCAAAACTTCGTCGTTAATTTTGTAAATAAGAAAGTTGAATTGGGAGAAATTTGTATTTTAACATTCAGTTTATGGTGAGCTTGCTAAGGCATCTTTATATGACAATCTAAGCCATGGGAAATGATAAAAGGTAGGAAAGAAAAATAGAAATTTAAGTGGGAAAATTTCTGAAACAATAACATGATACGAATTCAATTTTTTAATGTTTACGTCACCAATAATAATATTTAATCAAAAATAACCCGAAACGATTATAATACGACTAATACGAATTGCAAACTTTATAATAATGTCATATGCCAAAAAATACACTACTAATAAGACAC